>PITA01006127.1:0-103303 GCA_004023965.1 Spilogale gracilis
TTAAAAAATTAAAGATAGAGCTACCCTATGACCCTGCAATCGCACTACTGGGCATTTACCCCAAAGATACGGATGTAGTGAAAAGAAGGGCCATATGCACCCCAATGTTCATCGCAGCAATGGCCACAATCGCCAAACTGTGGAAAGAGCCAAGGTGCCCATCAACAGATGAATGGATAAAGAAGATGTGGTACATATAGACAATGAAATACTATGCCTCCGTCACAAAGGATGAATATCCAACTTTTGTAGCAACATGGATTGGACTGGAAGAGATTATGCTGAGTGAAATAAGCCAAGAAGAAAAAGTCAAGTATCACATGGTTTCACTTACTTGCGGTGCATGAGGGGCAAACTGGAGGACAGTGGGAGAAGGAAAGCAAATGGGAACTAGGGTAATCTAGGGAGGGAAACGAAACAACAGAGACCTTGTACACAGAAATAAACTGAGGCACTTGGAGGGAGGGGGGTGGAGGGATCGGAGAGCCTGGTGGTGGATACTGGGGACACCTAAAGCATGGAGCACTGGGTGTGGGGAATGGGGAATGAATCTTGAAACACTGGAAAAAAAAACTTTAGTAACAATAAAAAAAAAGTTATAAAACCTAAGGAAGAAGTACTAAAATAATAATTTAAAATATTCTAATTTACTCAGCATTTACCTCAAGTAAATCTGAAGTAATATTCTCTGATGCTTACAACAACAACAACAAAAACCAAAAAACATAGCCAAGTATGTTCATTATAGCATTGTGTTTAATAGTAGAAAATTGAGACAACGAAAATAGCCATCAGTAGAACAGATGAATGATTTTCAAATTCATATACTGGGATAACACAAAGACATTAATAAGGCTGACCTATATATGCTGATAGAAAAATGACAGATATGTTGTATGAAAAAAAACACAGAACATTATAATGCAACCTTCATATGTCAATATATGTATAGAAAAATTTGCAGGCTTTTTCACCCAACCATTGATCATGATCTATGAGGTGAGGGCCGCAGGGTATTCTATCACAGATTTTAATAGTGTTTAGGTTTTATACAAATTCATATTTTATTGTATTTAGGAAAAAAAGAAAAAAGAAAAGGCCATCAAATTTGACATCCACCTTGCATTTGCAATAAGCTAGTGGTGAAGCTGGACAGAACCCTGGGCAAGATCTATATCAGATTGTGTCCAGGGCACAGTGAGGCTTATGTCTTTCTCAGTTCACTGACAGTCATGCCAAGATTTTAGTGTGGCAGGGCCGGGGGCAGGACGGGAGTAGCTGTTGTAAAATCTTGGGGCTCTAGACCTGACCTTCCTATAATAGGGTTAAGTAAAATAATTTTCTCCACTAAACAAATAGAATAATATTACTCAGGTATAATTTTGTTTAAATAATCATTCCTTTATGGTATTTCATAGAGGTGGAAGTTCCTTCCTCTTTTAAGTGATGAGAAATATTTATATTTATAGCTCAAAGATTTCTTTTTTCAAGTGCCCACACCAGCAGAACTGCCCAGATAGAGATCTAAGAACCTTACCTGCACTTGAGAAGCCTCCCTTGAACCTCTTCTTAATTATCCATAGGCAAACACTGTTTGGACTTCTCTCATCATGAATTATCCTTGCATGTTTCTGAAATTTATGTAAATTGAATCATATGGCATGCAGTCTTTTGAGTCTGGCTTCATTTACTCATTCATGTTGTTGCAAGCAGTAATGATTCATCCATCTTTGTAGTTGTATAGTATTCCATGTGTATGAATATACCCACTGCATTTATCTTCTGTTTATGAGCATCTGGGTTTCTTCATCTGATACTACTATTAATAACACTTTTATGAATGTGTTATTGTAGATGCACTGTAAAAGACACATATGCATTTCTTCTGGGTATGTATTTAGAGGTCAAACTGCTATAACGTAGGGTTGCAGTAGTCCAAATTTAAGAGCTAATCTAAAATAATTTCCAGAGTGGTGCTGGTATTAATTTACATTTCCACCAGTATGGCAATTATTTACTCCCATTTTTTACTTGACTTTTCATTCTCTTAAACATATCTTTTCATGGAAAGAAGTTTTAAGTTTAATTAAGTCTATTTTATCATTCTTTCTTTGTGATTAGAGCTCTTTGTATACTGGTGAAGAAATCTCTGCCTACCCCCAAATTTATTGTTATTATATGATGTCACCACCAGGTAGTTTTGTTATCTTTCACATTTAGAGTGACATACAATCTATCTACGATAGATAGTTTATATGGTGTGTGGTAGAGGCCAAGATTTCTTCTCTTTTTTCATTTTATTCATGTCAATATCCACCTATCCTAGTATAATTTATTAAGATGATCCAGTGCAGTGTCAGCACTGTCATAAATCAAGTGGACTGTAAGTATGTGGCTATTCTTAACTCTGTTCTGTCCCATTGGTCTATATATGTCTATCCCACTGTGCTAATTACTCTGTTTTATAAAAAGCAGTTTAAATTTCCAAACTTTGTTATTTGTCAGGACTGTCTGACCTATTCTTTTTCTTTTTTTTTTAAGATTTTATTTATTTGACAGAGAGAAACACAGCCAGAGAGGGAACACAAGCAGAGGGAGTGAGAGAGGGAGAAGCAGGCTTCCCCGCCGAGCAGGGAGCCAGACGTGGGACTCGATCCCGGTCTTTGGGATCATGACCTGAGCCGAAGGCAGTTGCTTAACCAACTGAGCCACCCAGGCGCCCCTCTTTTCCTTTTTTTTATAGTTTGTGTTTTTGTAGAGGTAATACATTCATATGATACTAAATCTATGAGACACATAAATATGTTGACCATATAATTTATCATGTAAACCAGGACTCTTTTAAAAATGAAAGTGGGATTTTTTTTTTCTTGGTAAAAACGCACATTAGGGGCACCTGGGTGGCTGCGTCAGTTTAGTATCCAACTCTTGATTTCAGCTCAGGTCACCATCTCAGGGTTGTGAAATCAAGCCCAGAGTCAGGCTCTGTGCTCAGTGCAGAGTCCTCCTTCTCCCTCCCCCTCTGTTCCTCCCCGCTTTCCTGCACATGCTTGCTCACTCTTTCTCTAAAATAAATAAAATTGGGTTTTTTTTTTTAAGATTTTATTTATTTTATTTGACAGAGAGAAACACAGCTACAGAGGGCACACAAGCAGGGGGAGTGAGAGAGGGAGAAGCAGGCTTCCTGCTGAGCAGGGAGCCCATTGCAGAGCTCAATCCCGGGACTCTGGAATCATGACCTGAGCTGAAGGCAGACGCTTAATGACTGAGCCACCCAGGCGCCCCAGTAAATAAGTAAATTTTTTTAAAAAAACTTCTCTCCCTCTCCTCGTACTCCACCCTCTCTTTCAAAAAGGAAAAAAAAATATTAATATCTATCATTTACTATTTATTTTTTAAATAATTAAAAGGGTTTTTTTAAGCATCATTAACATACAATGTTCCATCAGTTTCAGTACAACATAGTGATTCAGCTTCTCTATGTTATGCTATGTTCCCCACAAGCGTAGCTCCCATCTGTCACCACACAACAGGATTACAGTATCATTGACTATATTCCCTAAGCTATTCCTTTTATTTGAGATTATATTTATTTATTTGAGAGAACGAGCTCTCAAGCAGGGGGAGGGGCACAGGGAGAGACACTCAAGCCGACTCCATGCTGAGCATGGAGCCTGAAGCAGGGCTCAGTCTCATGACCATGAAATCATGACCTGAGCTGAATTCAAGAGTCAGATGCTTAACTGACTGAGCCATCGATATGACTGTAGATCTGATTTTTTTTAATTCATTGTTGTTTTTTAGATTCCACATATGAGTAAAATCATATGGTATTTGTCTTTCTAAGTCTGACTTATGGCAAAAAAAAAAATCATCCTTTTTATGGCTGAGTAATATTCCATTTGTGTGTGTGTGTGTGTGTGTGTGTGTGAGAGAGAGAGAGAGAGAGACATCCTCTTTATTCATCTGTGGTTGGACACCTGGGTTGCTTTCAAATCTTGGCCATTGTAAATAATGCTGCAGTAAACACAGGGGTTCATAAATCTTTTTGAATTAGTATTTTTGTTTTCTTTGGGTAAATACTCAGTAGTAGCATTATTGGATCGTCTGGTAGTTCTGTTTTGACTTTTTTGAGGATCCCCCATACCATTTTCCACAGTGGCTGTTACCAGTTTATATTCACACCAAGGTTGCATGAGAGTTCCTTTTTCTCCACATCCTCACTAATAGTTGTTACTTCTTGTCTGTCTTATTTTACCCATTCTGATAGGCATCATATATTATCTCATTGTGGTTTTGATTTGCATTGCCTTAATGATGAGTGATGTTGAGCATCTTTTCATGTGTCTGTTGGCAACCTATATATCTTTGGAAAAATGTCTATTCTGATCCTCTATCCATTTTGAACTATTCTTGATCCTTTGCATTTCTATATAAAGTTTAAAATTAGCTTGTCACACTGACCCTCCATGTGGAAAGAATGCTTGGGTTCCCCCCAACTCTGAATTCATATATTGAAGTCTAATCCCTAATGTATTGATATTCGGAGGTAGGACCTTTATAAAGTGATTTGTTCACTTATAAAAGAGACCACAGAGTGCTCCCTCTTCCTTCCACCTTATGAGGACATAGCAAGAAGATGACAGTCTCAGAACTAGGAAAGGGGGTTCTTATCAGTGAATCCGCTGGCACCTTGATCTTGTATTTGTCAGCCTCCAGAACTGTGAGAGATAAATGTCTGTTGCCCAAAAGTCCCAGTTGATGATACTCTGATACAGCAGTCCAAATATACTAAGATACACCCCTTCCCCCCCACCAATGCCAGCTGAGATTTCAGTTCAATTTCCTTTGACATCATTACATTCTAGAGTCTTTTAAACTATAAGTATGTATTTCAAGACTCCTTATTTGGGTCTGTTAAAATTTCTTTAGGAATACTCTATAGTTATTAAAGTGACATTTTATACTACTTCTATTAGAATATTATTAGGTAGTTCATATATTTTAAAACTGTTAATGAATACTTTTATATTTTAATTTACTGTGTATCACTACTAAATAGAAATCAATTATTATTGCATAATAAGTTGTATTTAGTGACTTAAAGATTTATTTATTTTAAAGAGAAAATGAGAGAACATGCGTGTATATTTTTGGGGGGAGGAGAAGAGGGAGAGAATCTTGACGCAGACTCCCCACTGAGCATGCAGCCTGACCAAGGGCTCAAGGCTCACAAACCATGAGATCATGACCTTAACCAACTGGAGCCACTCAGGTGCCTCATTCAGTGACTCTTTATTAATTCTAACAGTTTATTAATAGATTTATTAGATTTTCTGCATATATAACCTTGCTGTACCTGTAATAATTATTATTTCATTTGTTTCATCCCAATCCAGATATTTTTAATACATTTTTCTCATTGTACTGTCTAGGACCTCCACTATAATATTGAATAAAAGTGGTGATTACAAGTAGCCTTTTTTAATGATAGAAGTTTAAAAATATCACTAAATATGATGTTTCCATGTTTTTGTGTTTATAGTTGTACTTTAAGAATATTCCCATCTATCTCTTCCTATATCTTGTTTTCGGAGACATTTTTTCCTTTTTTAAAACCACATTTAAGTTGTGTTTAAATATTTCAAATTATACTTCTTCATCTCTTGGTTTGATCATATGCTTCCTTAATCTCCAAACTTGGTGAATTACATTAACTGTATGTTCAGTGTTAATCCACATTTGCATTTCTGATAAAATTGGTTCTCGCCTTTCATATATCTTTGATTTGCTGGTAACATTGTTTATTTCTTTGGCATCTATATTCATGAATAAGTTTGGGCAGTAATTATTTTGTAGTGTCCTTGTTAGATTTTGACATTAGGTTATGTTAGTATTGTAGAACTCTGGAAATCTTCCTTATTTTATTGAAGAGTTTATGTAATATGAGTGTCATTTTATTTGTTCCTTAAGTATTTGGAAGAATTTACTGGACTTGGAGTTTGCTGTGAGGCTCTCAATTGTGGACTCATTCTTTATTTGGTATAGAACAATTCTGATTTTCCATTTATTCCTACTCAGTTTTGTTAAATGATGTTTTCAAGGTATTTATTTCATGTAAAATTTGAAATTAGTAACATAACATTGTTTATAATATCTTCCTTTTTCAACATGTATAGAATCTTTAGTTGTTTTATTGTTTTATTATTATTTTTGCCTTTTTTCCTTGATCCAGGGGTTTATCAATTTCATTATATTTTTAAAAAATACAACTTTGATTTTTTGATGTACTTTGTTTTTCTATTTGTTGGACTTTGGCATGCATTATCATTACTTTTTTCTCCTTTCTTTGGATTTAATTTGTTGTTCTTTTAGCTGCTTGAGATAGGTATATATGGTGTTGATATTCAGTCTTTTTTGAGAAAGAGTACACAGGCGGGGGAGGGGGTGCGGGAAGGGCAGGGAAGGGGCAGAGGGAGAATCTAAACAGGCTCCATATCCAGCACAGAGTCTAACACAGGGCTTCATCTCATGACCTGAGCCAAAATCAAGAGTTGGACACTTAACCGACTAAGCCACCTGGAGGCCCCCAGCCTTCTTTTTAAAATACATGTACATGAGTCTATAAGTTTTTATCCATGTGTGGTTTCATTGTATCCTGCATATTTTGATGTGCCAAATATGTTACTGTTCATTTCCAAGCATTTCCTGATTTTTGTTGTAGTTGTTTGATCATTGGTTTATTTATTACTATATAGATTAGTAATACGTATCAAGGGTTTTTTTAATTTATCTCTTTGTGACAGATTTCTGGTTTAATTCTACTTTACATAAAGAATACAATCTCCTTTGAAATTTACTGAATCTCGTTTCACTGTCCATAATATAGTTACTACTGGTAACTTTCCAAGTATACTTGAAAAAAGTTTATCTTGTAGTTTTAGGGTCCAGTATTCTATTAAGTAAAGTTCATTAACGGTGTCATTCAGTTTTAATCAGAATCCCAGCAAGGTTTATATAATTCATAAAAATCTGTTTCTAAGTGGGGAGAAAAAGTAGAGGTCAGATCCATCTCAGTGTAATTTATTACCCTCAGGACCTTGGTCTCAGAAGTCCTGACATCTTTTATTGTCTTCTGATGCCTTTAAACAGCTGTTCTTTGTATTTTATCCAGCTTTTATAGCTTCTCTCAGTGAAAGGGTTGTTCTGATGTAAGTTACTCTGCCAAATCTGAAAATGGAACTCCCCAAACACCATATTTTCCCTGATGACATTACTATTCCCAGCTGAATGAGCTATTTTCCTAAAAATATCGCAAAATAAATCTATTTCCAAGCTGACAGATTTTTTTCATGTTGCTTGAATTTGTTATGCAATTATTTAACTAGCGTGTTTCTAGAAAACAGAATGGATAAGAGAATGTAAATCAGAACTTTTTCAAGGCTTAGGGACTATTCACATGTAGGGAATGGCAGTGTTTATGTCAAATCATGTTTCACAAGGGCTCACCCAACTATAGGTAGAGCAAATTTGTTTTTCTTGGGGAAACATGTTTTTTATGGCTGACCCAACGCTAAATAAGGCTGTCAATACATAGGAACCCCGTGGACACCAGTACTAATCGTTTTTCTTCGATAAGCCAAAATGATGAATGTATGCTGCAGATGGGTGTGGAATTGCCAATGCGCTTATTTGCATGGACTTACCTGTGTCACATGACTATAGGTCTACAAAGTTGTTATGTGTATACAGTTTGTGTAATAGGCTTATATATGGGTAGTTTTTCTATAGACACCTGGGGAGAGCTATGTGTACTTGTGGATAGTTGTGGTATGGGCTAGTCCTGTGAGCGCCCATGTGTATACATGGCCTGGTCAATGTATGTCTGTAGGCTACTATGTCCAGGGGCATAGGTTCAGGGATCTACGGAGGAGATAGGCCTGGATGCAGATATGGGAGGAGGAGAGGAGTTCATTTCAGAGTTTAAACACTAAGTATTAGAATGCTTTGCCACCTTTATGCCCAACATACTGTGACCAATCACCTTTATATTTATGTCCATTCTCCTGAAAGATGTTCTGCCTTAATATACAGAGAACATTCCAGTTTCTGCAGTGTAAGGAGTGCTTACTTGGGCCTTGACTTCAGCAAAACTCCCAAACTCCTGTCATCTTTCACCCCCAAAATCTGGACTTCCATCTTTGCCTTCTCAGCTGCTATTCCTAGTTGAAACAAAAAGAATTCCAGACAACACATACCTTTCTGACCACAAATGTGGCCTCTTTCAACAGATTTCTGTTATATCCGTGGCTCAACACAACTGGGGTATGCCATGATCCTTTGTACACGGTTTTCAGCAAGCATACTAAACATTTGCTGGTCATTCATCTCTACCTACTATCACAGTCCCACAATACCTTCCTACCATTATAGACTCAAAGGGACCTGTGGCTGAGTCTACATTAGGTATAAGAGAAATGATCATTCACATAGCTCATTACGAAATTGTTCACAATGCCATGCTCATTCAAAATTTCTAGAGCTCAGCAAAACACTTCTATATCCTAAGCCTAAATGCAATAATATTTTAATATATTAATTATACTGTATGAAAGCAGGAGATAGGGAATGATTTAAAATATTATGGTAACTCCTTGTGTATTTCCTATACAACATAATTGATATTTCAGAAAAAGAAGTCAATATCAATAGAAGCTTCAACTATAATCATAATAAAAATAATAATCTCTGTAATTTCAATGAAAAAAATCCATTATTATAATCTTTCTTGAAATGGGAAAGTCCCTGGAAACAACTTAAAATAAGAGATTGTGAAATTGGCCAAATCATGTATGGAATGAATACAGTGACCACAGGGAGACATTGTGGGTTCACTGAAAACAAGTAAGACTAAAACCATTCATGTCCTTTTTTAAAAAAAAAATATTTTATTTATTTATTTGACAGACAGAGAGATCACAAATAGGCAGAGAGGTAGACAAAGAAAGAGGGGGAAGCAGGCTCCCCGCTGAGCAGAGAGCCAGACGTGGGGCTCGATCCCAGGACTCTAAGATCATGACCTGAGCCGAAGGTAGAGACTTAACCCTCTGAGCCACCCACATGCACCGTTTCATGTCCTTCTTAAGAATTAGTAGGTTAGTATTCTAAGTGAATGTTGTTGGTCGTATTTCTTAATTTTGATGAGACTCATGAAATCTAGCTTTCATGAATCATTAATGGAGAAAATAGAGAAACATGCGCTAAAAATATAATAGGTAGATGTACAGCTGGCTGAACCTCCATATCCACAGTATTTAGATAACCTGGGTTAGATATCCTGGCAAGCTATTGACCCTATGGACTAAGAGTCTTTAGGAGAGTGTTGTTGCTCCTAACTTTCCCTCTGGTTCCATCTAGTGGCTGATTATGCACTAATCGGTTGTCATGGCGTTCATCTTGCTTTGTGTCTACATTGTGAACATCAGTTATATAACAGAGCTGTGATTATATAACTTCATGTGGGGTTGCTAAGCCACTCCTGGTGCATCTTACAGTGCAATGATTAGAACAAGTATATCTTCAGGACCTGGTTTGTGCTCCAAGTCTATGGATATAAGCTAAATGAGTCCACTTAGGAGAATCAGAGAGTAGGGAATCATTTTACATTAAGTACCATGCAACTCCCATGAAATTATTTGTGTGTGTGTATAAAAAACTATATTTCTAAATTCCATACATAATTTTTTTTTGCTTTTTTATCTGATACATTGCCTTTTCTACATCACCCATGTACTGTGATTCCCCAGATATCCTCACACCCTCTTCCTTTATTGTTTTCTTGGTTTACCTCTCTCATTATGTAGTAACACGAGCACAAGTGTTAGCCCTACTTTGTGTTGGGAGTTTTATGGATTATAAGCACATCTTTGTCATTTTATTTAAATAAGGAGGTTGGGAATATCTCCTGGCAGATGAAGACACAGAGGCTTAGGTATGATAGGAATACTGATCAAGCTATCACAGCTGGTTTATCATGAAGCCTGAGCTCCAGCCCAGTCTTTAACTTATTTATCTTTTTGGTAGCATTTCTAACAATATATATTCTTTCAGCTTTACTGAGGTATATCTGATAAATGAAATTACAGTTTAAGGGTGCATTGTGATGATTTGATTCCAGCCTGGTCTTTTGGAGAATCTACTAAGTCCCCCTCTCCTTCATCATACTGCTGAGCAGAAAACTACTGTCCCCAAGAATATAATGGCAGGAAGATTCTTGCGTGCTTTTACCTTCTTTGGCCTGGATTCCAACATATCAATTTTGATTACCCTAAACATGGAGACAAACATGCCCCCATGCCCCATGGGTCATCAGGACAAATTCCTCAGAGCACAGGCTCACTAGATTTCCCAATCCATGAGCATGGATTATCTTTCCATTTGTTTGTGTCATCTTTAATTTGTCTCAACAGTGTTTAATAGTTTTCAGAGTATAGGTCTTTCACCTCCTTGGTTAAGTTTATTTTTAGGTATGTATTCTTTCTGGTGTAATCTGTAAATGGAATTATTTTCTTAAGTTCTCTTTCTGCTACTTCATTATTAGTGCAGAAATGCAACAGATTTCTGTAGATTGATTTTATATGCCAAGACTTCACTTAATTTATCAGTTCTAGTACTTTTTTGGTGCAGTCTTTAGGGTTTTCTCTATATAGTATTTGTGTCATCTGCAAAAAGTAAAAGTTTTACTTCTTCCTTTTCAGTTTAGATGCCTTTTATTTCTTCCTCTTGTTTGACTGCTATGGCTAGGCCTTCCAGTACTATGTTGAATAAAAGTGGTGAGCATGGACATCCTTTTCTTGTTACTGATCTTAGGGGGAAAACTCTCAGGTTTTCGCCATTGATTATGATGTTAGCTGTGGGTTTTTCATACGTGGCCTTTATTATGTTGAGGTATATTCTCTCTAAATGTATTTTGCTGAGTTTTTTTAATCATGAATGGATGTTGAATTTTGTCAAATGCTTTCTCTGCATCTGTTAAGATAATCATATGGTCTTTATCCCTTCTCTTGTTGATGTGATGTGTCACGTTGAATGATTTGCAAATATTGTCACTGGGTCTCAATTTGAACTAGAATACAGTGCCTTTTCCCCCAGAAACTTCTCTAGTAACCATAGCAAGAACTACCTGAGCCCCAATAATTTGTACTGAATAGAGGCTCCTTGTACTTTTACCTGGCATCACCCTTTCCTGACCTGCTAACAGCAAGCTGCCACAGTGTAACAGAAATGAAGTTCCCGGAGCTCCTTCAGTACGCTATCAACACCAGTCTTCATCACCACCATCACCCTCTTCATCATCACAAATAGTATTTTTTGGACAATAGCTATGACCAATAACTGTACTAAATGCTGTATGTTCATGATCTCAGGTAATCCTTAACAACCCTGAAAGGCAGGAATTACTACCTTCAGACTATGAGCAAACTAAAATTTAGAAAAGCTAAGAGATCAACAAAAATCACAGAGATAGTAAATTAGAGAAACAGGATGCGAACCGGGCTGTTTCATGGACCTAGCACCCAGTACCTCTCACAGATACCAAATTCACACAGTAGTGGCAACAACAGTAATATCTGTCTTCTCCATATATCTTCCTCCTGCTTTTATTATATAATGGATATCTGCTTAACATGAAATATTGAGCCAAATGATTTCTTCATCTTTCCAACTCTTGCATTCTATGAACCAAATTAGGAGCCTTGCCCTACACACATCTGAGGAAGAGCAACGCTTTGGCAAATGCATGGAAAGTCAGCCCGATTTCGCTTCCCTCATGAGAAATATTAATTTCTCCAAGAGGGTCTTGCTTTTAGTTTGAAAGAAACTTTATGTCACACAATAAACCAGATGGAAACATCAAAGATAGTATTTGCCAACATGGCTCAGCACACTTTAGCAGAGAATTACCAAGCCCTTGTCATGATGAAAAGGACATTGGAAGGGGGTCAAGTGTTATCTGCCCATACATTGATCCAATTCTGCAGGTTTGGGGTAATTTGCTATAAATTCATTTTTCCACATCATTGTTCCTTAAGGTCTTGGACTGTTTGCTAGCTGTGCAGCTTATAATTTAAGGGATATAAAAGTTCTTTTTGAAAAAGGAACTTATTAAGGAAACAAAGATAGAGCTAGTTACACATTATTAAAATATTTGAGATTGAATTATATCTTTTAAAATGATCACATTATGGCATAGAATGTCTAACAGAAGCATGAAGAATAGTGGATTTCTCTAATGGCGTATAAATGTTTTCGTGTAATAAGTACAATTAAGAAAATTCTGAAAATATGACCCCCAAAAATGGTGCTCACAATTTTGACTGTCATACATTTTGATACCCAAGGCTTTAATGAAGCCACAGTGAAGGTATCATTTGATGAATTCCAAAGTTTTTAGACTTCTTCAAGGTTACTGAAACAAAACCCAGTTGGCCATTAAGTGATGGTAGTACAAAATACCTTTCATCTCTGTATAGTTTGGCTGCTCTCTAATGCTGTTTTCACAAAATTTGCAGATGACACTTGCATGAACAAGTTTTATTTTTACTGTCAGGTATTTTATGTGCCTGTCTGTATACAATATAAACTGAAAACCCCCAATTATAAACCATGTATCATGTCTCAAATAACCATTTCTTAAAATGTTACTAAAATGATTCTCAAATAATTCTTTATTGGGGCTTTTGAATTTGAGTCTGCGGAGTAAATCTCACTAAAATCAAAGGCATATGATAACTAATGGAGAAACATTTAAATTAGTGGGTGGAAGGTGAGTGAAATTAGTATTTCCAAACTGGACCCACAATTCATCAGCTGTCATTTTCTACTGTGCTGATGAAGAAATCTATTTGATTTAAGATGACATGAACATGCAATGTTATGTAAGGGTTCCACTCATTTTTTTTCAAGGGCTTATGTTAAAAAATCATCTACCAGGGAAACTGGAAACACTGCCTCTCAGTTTGTCCCCAGAACACATCATTGTGTTACTCTCCACCTCCAATAAACTAGTTGATGAAAAATAGCAGTTTCTACCCACACTCTTGCCAGGTCAGGCAGGAGCATTATTCCGTTTATCAGTGATGGCACAGCATTAAATGGTGATTTTATTATGTGTGAGCATGCTCTAAAAAGTGACAGACCTTTGATTTAGAACTCTTGAGTTGCGGGTTCCTGCTTCTTCTGGCTGCATAGCTTTCAGCTCCAGGTGACAAGCTGTAGATCCATGCCCCCGTCTCACACCAACAATCTGACACAATGTGGCTGCAAAGCCTCGATGAGATAAGAACACTGTCCTTATCTGTGCACCAGGCCTACCATAGTCTTCAGAGACTTTGCCACCTTTGTGTTCATCAAAGGCTAGCAGAGTAGGGGTGGGGTCCCAGATAAGGAAGAACCTTGGAATCACATTGACATGACTCTTAGGTTATACTGAAGCTCCCAAAGAGGAAGTACTGTTGACATATTTGTCTTTCATACCTTCTGGCACAGACTGAGCTTAGAGCAGGCATTTAGGACATTCTTGCTGACTTGTTTCATTGTTCTAACTCTTGGGCAGTGTAATGGCATACAGATAGAAAGTATATGAGGTCATGACTGGTATATATGCTGAGACTGGCTTCTGGTTGCTGGAAATAATCATGGATGAGATGGAGAATGAAGGTACAGAGGTGTGTGTATGGGGGTGGGGATCCTTCTTACCTATGTTTAAAGAACCATATACTGCTGTCAGTTTCAAGATTGCATGAAAAGCAAGTCTAAAGCCATTTAATCCATTCCATGTGTTAATTGCTCTCATCTTGGGATAGGCCAAAATTCTATACTAGAGAAATTAAGATTTCAAATTGTGTAACATCTGAATACAAAGTGTACAAGAAAAATTAATTACCTTGTCAGGGTAGTATTTTGGAGCTAAAAGGGACTTCCAACATCATTTATTCAAATTCCTTTATGAATAAGAAGCCTAAGGCTCAAATTGGGGAAATAACTTCCTCAAAATCAAATATCCAGTAAGGATCAAGGACTCTCGATTTTTAGTTCAGTGATCCTTGTACCTCACGAGGCTGTCTTGCATGCTACTGGGTCACTTACCCATTTCCAACCTCATGTTACACATTGGTGAACTCACCAAAGCAACAAGGATGGGAAATGTTTTTCTGCCCTTCACTGGGTACATGCAGATAATTTCTCCTAAGACCTGTGATTTAGGAAGCTACTTTTAATGCACAGTTGATTTTTAATCATTTGTCGATTTTATAATCAGCTTTTATAATCATTTATTTATTGGTAAATTTAACTTTTAGACATTTCAGTGGTGACTGGTTATTCTTTCACTTTTATCAGTATTAGATCTGTCTATAACACAGAGTTTTTAAAAGATGGCCTATTATTTCCTTTTGTCTGAAAAAGCACCCAGGATAATTTATACTCTTGTAAACACAGGATCCTTGCATTGGGATGATAGTATAGGCAACATTTAATGAGATCATGCTTATCAAAACATGAAAGGAAGGCCACAATTGGCTCTGTGTCTGGAAGTAACAGTTGTTCAAAACTAATAAAGCTATTATTTTTGTTGATAATATTATCATGAGTTTAGGCTTCTTACCCCCTCACATGTTCCTGTTCCTCATCTTTTTGATACCTTGTTTCTATTATTTACATTTTTGTATATATCATCCAGTAGTCATTTATGATCATTACCCTGTGCCTATGAAATTAGGAAACCAGCTCAACAAAATAACGAAAGCACATTTATCTACCATGGAAAATAGATGAAAACAACTCCTCATAAATATATATACATTAAGAGTGGCAGCTATAACTGCTTGCTAGTTCCCATAATAGGATGTTCAGGTTTGCATGCTGTTAACCTACCAAACCATTGCATCCAGTTTCATACTGCTTCTAAAATACAATAAAACAAAATAAATTATAATCCATTTCCTGGCTTAATGGTTATTTTCTTCTATAAGTAGAGTAGACTTTTTTTTTTTTACTAATGAGATAATAGTTGTTTTTGAATCATCAGAAAATAGGAAGATTAATATTTAAAAATATACTTTTAAGCATGAATAAGGTATTGAGTTCAAGATGCATAAGAAAATACACACTTCGGGTCACAACTTAGTATCTGTGTTGTGCGTTCTCTGAAAAATGTCTGCATAATATTTTAATACTTTTGGATAAGTCAAATTACATATAAAATTGGTTTTCTTGACTCAGTAATGGCACAAGCACATGAACAATGAATTCGTGTACAGTGATGAAACAAAAGAAACACCTTCGTAATAGAAATAAGACTGTTCAACATTTTCCTAGTGATTCACTATCCTAATCCTAATGCCAGGATAGATTCAACAAAGCTTATCTAACTTATATTTTATAATACTATGATAGCTTATTTTTTCCCATGCTATATTTTGTGTGTTTTCTATTTTTTTTGTTAATGCACTAAGACCTTTACTTTCAAAACCAAATTAACAACTAATAACAACCTTCTGAGGGATCTATCCTCTTTTTTCTTTCCTAATTCTTTCCGTTCTGTTCTTCTATTTCCAGTATAATTAACATACAGTAGTTACATTACTACTGTTACAATAGTTTCAGGTATACAACACAGGGATTCAAATATTCTGTACATTACCCAGTGCTCATCACAATAAGGATACTTCTAAATCCCTGCACCCCACCAACCGCCTCTCCAGTAACCACCAGTTTGTCTTCTATGGTTAAGAGTCAATTTTCTTATATCCTTTTTTGTTGATTTCTTTTGTTTCTGAAATTCCACATATATATGAAATCATATATTGTCTTTATCTAACTGACTTAGTTCCCTTAGCATAATATACTTCAGCTCCATCCATATTTCAAAAGGCAAGAGTTCGTTCTTTTTTATATCTGAGCAATACTGTATCGTATACATACATCACATCTTTATCCATTCCCCTATCACTGGACAGTTGGGTTGCTTCCATATCTTGGCTCTTGTAAGTCATTCTGAAATATTCTTAAAAATAAAAAAAAAAGAGTCTCTTATGGTTTATCTCCCTCACTGATTTCATCTTGTTTCATTTTTCTTCCCCCCCCCTTTTTAAAAGATTTTATTTATTTGGCAGAGAGAAACACAACTAGAGAGGGAACACAAGCAGGGGGAGTAAGAGAGGGAGAAACAGGCTTCCCACTGAGCAAGGAGCCTGAGGTGGGGCTCGATCCCAGGACCCTAAGATCATGACCTGAGCTGAAGGCAGACGCTTAACGACTAAGGCACTCAGGCGCCCCATCTTGTTTCATTTTTCCCTCTCTTCTCCTATGATCCTCTGTCTTGTTTCTCAAATTCCTCATATCAGAAAGATCATATGATAATTATCTTTCTCTGATTGACTTATTTTGCTTAGCATAAGACCCTCTAGTTCCATCCATGTCATTGCAAATGGCAAGATTTCATGTCTTTTTTATGGCTGCATAGTATTCCAGTGTGTGTGTGTGTGTGTGTGTGTGTGTGTGTGTACACCTAGGCTCTTTCCATACTTTGGCTATTGTGGACATTGCTGCCATAAACGTTGGGTGCATGTGCCCCTTCCCATGTGATGGATTGTATCTTTGGGGTAAATACTCAGTAGTGCAATTGCTGGGATGTAGGGTAGTTCTATTTTTAACTTTTGAGGAACCTCCATACTGTTTTCCAGTATGGCTGGAAATGCACTGAGTTTGATAAGTTCTTTATCGATTTTGGATACCAGCCCTTTATCTGATACACTATTTGCAAATATCTTCTCCCATTCTGTCAGTTGTCTTTTGGTTTTGTTGACTTTCCTTTGCTGTGCAAAAGCTTTTGATCTTGATGAAATCCCAGTAGTTCATTTTGCTCTTGCTTCCCTTGCCTTTGGCGATGTTTCTAGGAAGAAGTTTCTGTGGCTGAGGTCAAAGAGGTTGCTGCCTGTGTTCTCCTCAAGGATTTTGATGGAATCCTGTCTCACATTGTGGTCTTTCATCCATTTTGAGTCTATTTTTGTGTGTGGTGTAAGGAAATCGGTCAGTTTCATTCTTCTGCATGTGGATGTCCACTTTTCCCAACACCATTTGTTGAAAAAACTGTCTTTTTTCCATTGGACATTCTTTTCTGCTTTGTCAAAGATGAGTTGACCATAGAGTTGAGGGTCCATTTCTGGGCTCTCTATTCTGTTCCATTGACCTATAGGTCTGTTTCTGTACCAGTACCATACTGTCTTGATGATTACAGCTTTGTAATAGAGCTTGAAGTCTAGAATTGTGATGCTGCCAACTTTGGTTTTCTTTTTCCACATTCCTCTGGCTATTTGAGATCTTTTTTGGTTCCATATAAGTTTTAAGATTTGTTCCATTTCTTTGAAAAAAAGTTAATGGTATTTTGATAAGGACTGCATTGAGTGTGTAGACTGTTCTAGGTAGCATAGACGTTTTCACAATATTTGTTCTTCCAATCCATGAGCATGGAATGTTTTTCCACTTCTTTGTGTCTTCCTCAATTTCTTTCATGAGTACTCTATAGTTTTCTGAGTACAGATTCTTTGCCTCTTTGGTTAGATTCATTCCTAGGTATCTTATGGTTTTGGGTTCCATTTTATTTTATTTTATTTTTTTAAAGATTTTATTTATTTGACAGAGAGAAACACAGCTAGAGAGGGAACACAAGCAGGGGGAGTGAGAGAGGGAGAAGCAGGCTTCCCGCCTAGCAGGGAGCCTGATGTGGGGCTCGATCCCGGGTCTCCAGGACCATGACCTGAGCCGAAGGCAGTCGCTTAACCAACTGAGCCACCGAGGGGCCACCTTGGGTTCCATTTTAAATGGAAACAACTCCTTAATTCTCTTCTTTCTTGTTGGTGTATAGAAATGCAACTCATTTCTGTCCATTGATTTTATATCCTGACACTTTACTGAATTCCTGTAGGAGAAATAGCAGTTTCGGAGTGGAATCTTTTGAGTTTTCCACATAAAGTATCATATCAACTCCAAAGAGTGAGAGTTTGACTTCTTCTTTGCCAACTCGGATGCCTTTTATTTCTTTTTGTTGTTTGATTGCTGAGGCTAGGACTTCTCATACTATGTTGAATAGCAGTGGGGATAGTGGACAGCCCTGCCATGTTCCTGAGCTTAAAGGAAAAGCTCTCAGTTTTTCCCCACTGAGAATGATATTTACTGGGTGTTTTTCATAGATGGCTTTTCTGATACTGAGGTATGTACCATCTCTCCCTACACTGTGAAGAGTTTTGATGAAGAACGGGTGCTGTACTGACAAATGCTTTGTCAGCATCTATTGAGGGGATCATATGGTTCTTGTTCTTTTTTTTTTATTAATGTATTATATCACATTGACTGATTTGTGGATGTCGAACCAAACTTGCAGCCCAGGAATAAATCCCACTTGGTCGTGGTGAATCATCCTTTTAATGGATGGATCCATTTGACTAGTATTTTGGTGAGAATTTTTGCATCCATATTCATCAGGGATATTGGTGTGTACTTCTCCTCTTTGATGGAGGTCTTTGTCTGGTTTGGGGATAAAGGTAATGCTGGCCTCATAAAATGAGTTTGGAAGTTTTCATTCTATTTCTATATTTTGGAACAGTTTCAGGAGAATAGGTATTAATTCTTATTTAAGTGTTTGGTACAATTCCCCCTGGGACTGAGCTCTTGTTAGTTGGGAGATTTTTGATGACTGCTTCAATCTCCATACTGGTTATGAGTGTTCAGGTTTTTCTATTTCTTCCTGGTTTAGTTTTGGTAGTATATACATCTCTAGAAATGCATCCATTTCTTCCAGGTTGTCAAAAGTGCTGGCATTGAGTTGCTCATAATATGTTCTTACAATTATATTTCTCTGGTGTTGGTGGTGATCTCTCCTCTTTCATTCATGATTTTATTAATTTGGATCCTTTCTCTTTTCTTTTTGGTTAAGTCTGGCCAGGGGTTTATCAATCTTGTTAATTTCTTCAGAGAACCAGCTCCTCCTTTCATTGATCCGTTCTACTGTTCTTTTGGGTTCTATTTCATTGAATTCTGCTCTGATCTTTATAACTTCTCTTCTCCTGCTGGGTTTAGGCTTTCTTTGTTGTACTTTCTCCAGCTCCTTTAGGTGTAGGGTTAGGTTGTGTACTTGAGACCTCTCTTGTTTCTTGAGAAAGGCTTGTATTGCTATATACTTTCCTCTCAGGACCGCCTTTGCTGTACTGCAAAGATCTTGAACAGTTGTGTTTTCATTTTCATTTGTTTCCATGAAATTTTAAAATTCTTCTTTAATTTCCTGGTTGACCCCTTCACTCTTCGGTAGGATGCTCTTTAGCCTCCATGTATTTGAGTTCTTTCCAACTTTCCTCTTGTGGTTGAGTTCTAGTTTCAAAGCATTGTGGTCTGAAAATATGCATGGAATGATCCCGATCTTTTGGCACCAGTTGAGACCTGATTTGTGACCCAGGATGTGATCCATTCTGGAGAATGTTCCATGTGCACTAGAGAAGAATGTGTATTCTGTTGCTTGGGATGGAATGTTCTGAATGTATCTGTGATGTCCGATCTGGTCCCATGTGTCATTCAAAGCCTTTATTTCCTTATTGATCTTCTGCTTAGATTATCTGTCCCTTTCAGTGAGGGGGCTGTTAAAGTCCCCTACTATTATTGTATTATTGTTGATGTGCTTCTTTGATTTTGTTATTAATTGGCTTATATGATTGGCTACTCCCATGTTAGGGGCATGGATTTAAAATTGTTAGTTGTTGTACAGACCCTTTAAGTATGATACAGTGTCCTTCCTCATCTCTTACTGTAGTCTTTGGCTTAAAATCTAATTTATCTGATATAAGGATTACCACCCCGGTTTCTTTTGATGTCCATTAGCATGGCAAATTGTTTTCTACCCCCTCACTTTAAATCTGGAGGTATCTTTGGGTCTAAAATGAATTTCTTACAGACAGCATATCGATGGGTCTTGTATTTTTTATCCATCCCGATACCTTGTGTCTTTTGATTGGGTCATTTAGCCCCTTTACTTTCAGGGTAACTACTGAAAGATATGAATTTAGTGCCATTGTATTGCCTGTAAGGTGACTGTTACTGTATATTGTCTCTGTCCTTTCTGGTCTGTTACTTTTAGGCTCTCTCTTTCCTTAGAGGACCCCTTTCAATATTTCCTGTAGGGCTGTTTTGGTGTTTGTTTGCAAATTCTTTTAGGTTTTTGTTTGTCTTGGAAGCTTTTTATCTCTTCTTCTATTTTCAATGACAGCCTAGTTGGATGTAGTATTCTCGCCTGACTATTTTTCTTGTTTAGTCCTCTGAATATATCATTGCCAGTCCTTTCTGGCCTGCCAGGTCCCTGTGGTTAGGTCTGCTGCCAATGTAATATTTATATGGCTGTAGGTGACAGACCTCTTGTTCTGAGCTTTCAGGATTTTTCTGTCTCTCTGAGACTTGTACGTTATACTATTAGACGATAGGATGTTGGCTATTTTTATTGATTTTGAAGGGGCTTCTCTATGCTGCCTGGATTTTGATGCCTGTCTTCCTTCCCACAATTAGGGAAGTTCTCTGTTATAATTTTCTCCAGTGTACCTTCTGCCCCTCTCTTTCTTCTTCTTCTGGAAACCCAATTATTCAAATATTGTTTTGTTTTATGGTATCACATATCTCTCAAATTTCCTCCTCATGATCCAGTAATTGTCTATCTCTCCTTTACTCAGCTTCTTTAGTCTCCCCTTTTCTCAGCTTCTTTAGTCTCCATCATTTGGTCTGTTATATCACTAATTCTCTCTTCTGCCTCATTTATCCTAGCAATAAGAACCTCCATTTTTTATTGCACCCCATTAATAGCTTTTTGATTTCAACTTGGTTAGATTTTAGTTCTTTTATTTCTCCAGAAAAGGATTCTCTAGTATCTTCTATGCTTTTTTCAAGCCCTGCTTGCATCTTTATAATCATCACTCTGAACTCTAGTTCTGACATCTTACTATCTGTATTCATTAGGTCCCTAGCAGTCAGTAGTGCCTCTTGTTCTTTTTTTATTGAGGTGAGTTTTTCCACCTTGTCATTTTGTCCAGAGAAGAACAGATGAATGAGAGAAGAAAAGGGTAGCAAAAAGGGTAAGAATGACCCCCCCAAAATAGACACTAAACAAATCAGAAGAGACCAACCAGGGGGAGAAAAAAGGAAAAAAGAAAAGATATGATTAGGCGGGTGAATAGAACAGTGCCACACACTTTATTTTGGGTGTATTTTGGTCTGTTAGAAGAAACTGCCTCCTAAAATTTTAAAGAAAGTAAAATAAGGGTATACACGATGAAGGGATGGAATATGACTGTAAAGATGAAAATTAAAAAATATTTTCAAAAAGGAATTGGTAAGGTAAGTTGGTTGAAAATGAAAAAGAGTGAATGTAATCAGGCTAGAACAAAGCCATATGCTAGATTTAGGGTATAATTTGGTCTGTTAGAAGAAACTGTATACCACAATTTTTTAGAAGTATAGATAAAATAGTTAAAATAGGAAAAGAAAAATTCTAAAAAAATAAAAATTAAAAAAAAATAACTTGGAAATACTAAGGAATCACGGGGGGGAAAGCCCTGGCTCTGAAGTTCGGCAGTTCTCATTGATCCGAGAACTTGGTCTTGGCCTGGATGTTCTCGATGATATTCTGGGGCAGGGGCCTTTTGTATTGATTCTCAAATGTCTTTGCCCAAGGTGGAACTGACCCGCCCTGGCCAGGGGCCAGGCTAAGCAATCTGCTCAGGTTCGTTCAGTATCTTTTGTTCTCTGAATGCTTTCCGTACAGCTTTGGAGGACAGGAATGAGGATGACGGCCTCCCAGTCTCCGGCCCAGAGGAGCCAAGAGCCCTGGGCCCCACTTCTCAGTGCACCCTCCAAGTAAAGTAGTCAATCACACCTGTTCCCCTGGTCTCCAGCTGCGGTCCCTGCTCACCCAGCCTGTGACCGAGAGTTTCTATCTCTGGCATATGGCCCCGTTTGTAGTCTCCAAACCCAGCAGTATCCTGCAACATGCTCCTGCGCCACTCCTCCTGCTACCATAATGGGGGGGTGTCCCTAGATCTGCCACTTGTGGAGTCCCTGCTCAAAGAGCAGTGGCCCAACTTTGCCTCGGATCATGGTTTATGGGAACCCCAAGCTGACGGCTCCCTCTCTGCAGCTGTCTTCCCCGTTCAGACACCTGGGAGCTCTCCCACACTGACCCAATGTGGATTCCACCCCCACTTAGCCACTGGAGCAATGTCCCTCCCTGGAGCAGACTTCTGAAAGTTCTGATACTATGCTCTGCTGTTCTCTCACTTCCCAGTAGCCAGCTGATGGAGGCTCCCTACCTCTGTGGTCCAACTTCCTGTATATTGTCTCGGATTCACTTCTCCACATGTCCTACATTCCAGAATGTAGTTATTTTTCTGTTCATGGAGTTATTGCTATTCTTCTCTTTGACCTCCTGCTGAGTTTGTAGGTGGTCATAATTGTTTGATAACTATCTAGCTGAATTCCTGGGACCAGATGAAATTTAGGTTTCCTACTCATCTGCCATCTTGCTACCTCCTCTCTCTTTTGCTCATTTTTAATCAGATTAGTTTTTTAGTATTCAATTGTAGAAGTTTTTTTTATTTATTTTGGATATTAACCCCTTGTC
Source organism: Spilogale gracilis (assembly GCA_004023965.1). Taxonomy (NCBI): domain Eukaryota; kingdom Metazoa; phylum Chordata; class Mammalia; order Carnivora; family Mephitidae; genus Spilogale; species Spilogale gracilis. The sequence continues at coordinate 22,712 of PITA01006127.1, forward strand.
AGAGATGAATTTGCAAATATCATCTCTCATTCAGTGGTTTGTCTTTTAGTTTTGTTGATGGTTCCCTTTGCTGTGAAAAAGCTTTCTATTTTGATATGGTCCCAATAGTTTATTTTTGCTTTTCTCTTGCCAAAGGAGACATGTCTATGACCGATGTCAAAGAGATTATGGTCTACAATTTCTTCTAGGAATTTTAGGGTTTCATGTCTCACATTTAGGTCTTTAATGCACTCTGAATTTATCTTTGTGTATATTGTAAGAAAATGTTCTCGTTGCATTCTTTTGCATATAGCTGTCCAGTTGCTAACTTTTCAAACCTTAAAATGCACTAAAAATAGATTTGTGAGGAAATTTCTTTAGAGGAAGCTCTTGCCATGCTGTGGTTTTACCCAGTACCTCTCTACTAATATCAAGGTGCAGATGGCTGGATCCCACCTCAAGCTTAAAGAGAGGATTTTGGGGCACCTGGGTGGCTCAGTTGGTTGGGCGACTGCTCAGGTCCGAGCCCCACATCGGGCTTCCTGCTCGGCAGGAAGCCTGCTTCTCCCCTTCTCAGTCCCTCTGCTTGTGTTACCTCTCTAACTGTGTTTCTCTCTGTCAAATAAATAAATAAAATCTTAAAAAAAAGAGGATTTTAAGGGAGTCAAGATCCCCATATATATTCCTTGAGGTTGTCAAGTGATAGTGGACTGGAGTATCACCACTGGGTGGGAAACCATGAAGAAAAGCTAGGAAAGGAAGCTCTGGTGGCAAAGCAAGGGAAAAGTGACTATCCTGGAATCAGCCTGTACTCTAAGAGTTTGACAAGGGAAAGAAGATGTGAATATTTTCCATGATCCACAAGCGAGAGAGAACTGGAGCTATCTTGATTCTTGTCCAAGAATCCAGATCGGGAGACTAGGAGAACTGACAAATGTGGATTCCAAGAGTTCAACAGAAACATCTGTTGATTACTCAAAGCTAAATCTATTAGACCATTGCAGGAATGGAGAACACCTGTGGATCAAGCAAGGCTAAGTTTATTAGACTCATTGTAAAACTCGAGAGAGTCTTTCTTAGTCTTGTCTCAGAACAGGAGTCAGGAGAGAATATTGATAGGAGTTTAGAGTTTGGGTTTGGTGACTTAAAGAGTCCCCGCTTTACAAGGACAACCTTAAAGTCTGGGCATAGTTTCTAATGCAAAAGTTCCGGATTATCTTAGTTGAGTCACAGTCCTATTCCAGGAGAAACCATTCCCTACATCAAATAGCTCAGTCATTTTTTTCTTATTCTCAGTATGCGGCCGTTTATAGCCATATTTAGGGCTGGGGGTAGGTGGGAATAGGTATGGGTTTCCTTTTGGGGTGGCATAAATGTTCTGAAATTAGATTGTGGTGACATTTGGACAACTGTGTAAATAAGGTAAAAAAGTCACAGAAATAACGCTTTGACAGGGTGAACCTTATAAGTGACAGTTCAGATATGAATGTGTTTGTGTCTTTAAAAATTTGTGAGGATAGTCACTTGTCATTTCTGAAAATACCAGTATGATGCCTATTTTTTTTTAAAGCATAGGTTTAATTTCAACTGTACTTTTTTGGGCTTTGTCACAGGAGTTAACCAGCAAACCTCTATGGGAGAACAAAAGATTTCTGTGGAAGGCATTCAAATTTTACTAAAACACTTCTTATGGGAGGTTTTTAAACTAATTTAGAAAATCCAAGTCTAGTTTTTATAGTAACCATATCTCAGAGTTGACATGTGTGACACATCTTTTTCAGCAAAAATTCTACCCAGAAATGAGGGGAAAATCCCCAACTTCTTGTGTAATATTCTCCCCATAGCATGAGTTATTTTCAACAACACTATTGCCTCACTCTTTAGAAAAAAAGCCACTTAATATTAAGTGACAGATTACATGTGAGTCTGTATGTCTTTAAATGTCTGCAAGGTAGCAATTACTAACAGGCACTCGTTATCCCTGAAAATGAGCAAAGTAACCTAAGTCATTTTGTAAAAGAAAAAGTTAATATCTAATTTCAGCTATGTTTTTGTGCTTTATCAAGACTTTACCCGTAAATCTTTGGGGGGGGGAGGGATTACACTCATACTGCATTCCAATCATTACTGTTGTCAAGAGTCTACTATTTGAGATGGTAAAGTCACATACCTGAGCACCTTTAAACTATACTATGTTGCGGTCAGTTGAAGGCAAAGGAACCAGTGGAAGGACTCTAGGTTTTCCTCGGGATACCGTGTAACACTTGCTAGTAAAACCAAGTGTGAACGTTGTATCTCAACTGTTAGCAAACCTCAGTGTTTCCATTTTTAGATAACAGATGGTTACTGGAAGGTCTAATATTTTTCTTCAAAGGGTCACCTTGGACACCACTAAAATGTGTTCTGAACTTTGGAGACAATGGACTTTTAAATGGTCACCAGATACCCAAAATGGTGTTTGTGAGGCTAACTAGGACATCTGACCCTAGGTGAGCCCAGTGGTGTGGACATTTCCCAGAACTCGGAGCTGGAAAGCACCCAACCAGGCCACCCGACTGTGCTATTGTGCATAACCAGCTACTGCTGCTTCTGTAAAAAAATAAGCTTACTGCTGTCGCTTTGCTATTGGATGGAGACATGTCACCTGGGTATGTTCTGTTTCTTTGGAAACTTACCCACCAGGGCAGGTCTCGTCGCTTTAAAAACCCAGACCACCCTAGGGTCGGGGCCCTCCCAGAGCCTGGACTCTAGTGAGTGGTCGCTGGCCAGCTATAATAAACCTCTCATTGTTTAACCCTTAATGATGTCGGCGGTGATCACTGAGCACACCCTGTAATATTTGGGGACTCTCTGGGATGCAGCACTCAGTTCTCAACACTAGTTCCAACCGGCCTTGGGAGTTCGAGAGCCAGCGGGTGTATGGGGGCCAACCCTCCCGGGCGGCCAACAAAGTTCTTTCACTTCAGCCAGGGGGATCCTTGGGAAGGCCCGGCGCCCGAAGCTTTGGGCATACTCACAACGCCATAGACAGATCCTGAGAGGCATCTGGTTCACCTCCGGAGTAAGTCTAGTAATGGGCACACATCTGTATGAGCCAATAAGAGGCTAGACGCAGCATTAACTCCTAGGCCTAGGGTCCCAGTGAGACGTCACTGGGCCCATCGGTCTTCTCTCTGTCTCTGGGCCCACCAGTCTTTTATTCTCTGTCTGTTGTCTTGTTTTCTATTGTGTGTTGTCCATACTTAGAATAATGTGACAGCAATGTTCCAACCTTTCCACACTAACCCCCCTCGAACTAGTCCTCTGTTATTTTAAAGATTTCCAGGATGAAGCCCAGAAGTCTGGGGACCGGGTCCACAAAGGGAAACTAACGTTGGATGGCCCCCTGAAGGGACCTTTGACCTGGCAGCAACTCCAAGAGTTCAGAACATCATCTCTGGAACTCCGGGCCACCCGGATCAGATCCCATACATCATCGTCTGGAGGCTCCTGGTTGAAGATCAGCCACCTTGGAGAAAAAGGGCCCTGACACGGGGCTCCTCACCCTCTAACTCCTCCTCCATTCTTGTTTCTAAGGCAGTTTCTGGCAAAAGACTCCCAGTCCCACAGAACCCTCTAGAAGATGCAGATGTGCCCCTGCCTTATCATACAAGCCCAATGTGAGATGCTAGAGGGCCTCTTAGCCCAGCCGATACAGAGAGCGTTTCCTCTTACCAGCCCCTGCACCTGCTGGTTCCCCAATTAGCTCTGCCTGCATCGTAGCCCCCTCCCCATAAACAGCCTACCCATCAGCCCATGTGGGATGACTGTCAGCAACTCCTCCAAACCCTCTTTACCTCTAAAGAAAGAGAGTGCATCTGCTGGGAGGCCGGGAAACTCATTTTAGGACCTGACAGGAGACCTGCAGAAATCACCTGCCTGGAATGAGTCGGATTCCCCACCGAGAGGCCAAGCTGGGACCCTAACACTGATCACGGTAGGGAGTCTCTTACCACCTATCGCTGGACTCTATTAGGTGGCCTCCAGGCAGCTGCAAGGCAGTCCACAAATTTATCTAAGATGAATGAGGTTACTCAGCGCCTAGATGAATGACCTGCTGCTTTTCTGGAGCGACTCCTGGACATCTATCGAATGTACACACCCATAGATCCTGAAGCCCAAGAAAATCAGCGGGCCTTAAATATTAACTTTCTCTCCCAGTCCGCCCCCAATATTTGGAAAAAAAAACTTACAAAGAATCAAGGGCTTCAAGGGGAAACTGTGAATGGAGTTGAAAGAGGTTGCACAAAAAGTTTATAACAACCGAGACAGTCCCAAAGATAGGCAGGCTAAAAAGAAAACAACAACAACAACAACAACAACAACAAAAACAGCCAAAGTTATAGTGGCAGCCCTTGAACAGGCAGGACCAATAAAAGGGAACTCAGGACTCAGTAGGAAAGGGGGAGAGCACAAAAAGAAGACCCCTTAGGACCAATGTGCTTACTGCAAAGAGACTGGACACTGGAAAAGCAAATGCCCCAATAAAAAGCCTAAAGTGACAGGCTTGCAATCCAGCATAAATAAGCTATCAGCAAATATGTATTCTAAACACAATGTTTACCTATCCATTAAGGATACAATGGAACAAATTTTAATTTGAACGCATTTTAGCTATACAATAAAAATGTAAAGGAAAAAAAAAAAAGCCTAAGGTGGCGCCAGTGCTCCAACCGGGGACCGATTGACGGGGCCGGGGCTCTGCCACTAGCCCCCCAGAGCCCAGGATAAAATTGACTGTAGGAGGCAAGCCTATGGACTTTTAAATAAACGCTGGGGCCACATACTCAGTCCTCCAGCAAGCGAATGGCCCCCTAAACAATAAAAAGACTTTCATTCAAGGAGCAACTGGGACCCAGCTCTGTTCCTGGACTACAGAACAGACAATGAACTTAGGAGAGGGAACTGTCACTCACTCGTTCCTAGTCATACCTGAATGTCCGTACCCGCTTCAGGGAAGGGACCTGCTCCATAAACTATGGGCCAGCATAAACTTTGTGGAAGCTTCCATTAATACAAATCTTAAAAGTTCCAGTGAACCCAGCAAAATTCTCCTTACCCTTCCCTTGGGAAAAGAATACCTGGTTTTAGGGGAGAGACCACAGTCGTTTCACCTATTCGTGGATGAAAGATAAGGGGTTTCCCGGGGCATCCTGACCCAGAGACTAGGTCCATGGAACAGACCAGTAGCCTATCTGTCAAAAAAAGACCCAGTGGCAGCAGGATGGCCCTCTTGCTTGAGAGCTATCGCTGCCACCTCCCTGCTCACCCGAGATTCTGACAAGTTGACCTTGGGCCAAGATCTGCTCATCACAGCCCCACACACAGTAGAGGTCCTTCTGCAGGGAGCCCCTGAAAGATGGATGTCCTATGCCCGAATAACCTACTACCAGGCGCTGCTCCTGGATCAGCCCCGCATTAAGTTCCAACAGATGACAGCACTCAACCCTGCCACCTTGCTGCCTGGAGCAGAATTAACAAAACCCCAACACGACTGCTTAGAAGTGACCAGTGCTGTCCAAGGGCTGGGAACGGACCTGACTGGTGTCCCTTGGCCAAAACCTGACCTACTCCTGTTCTCAGATGGCAGTAGCTTTGTATGGGATGGTGTCAGGTACTCAGGGGCAGCAGGAGTGGCACTACAAGAGACCCTATAGGCAGAATCTTTACCCTCAGGGACCTCAGCCCAAAAAGCTGAGTCAATCGCCCTGATGAAAGCCCTAAAGCTGGGTGCCGAGCAGACTATAAATATCTATATTGATGGCCAGTAAGCATTTGCCACCAACCACGTCCATGGGGCTATTTACAGAGAAAGGGGGTTACTCACAGCCAAGGGCAAGGACATCAAAAATAAAACTGAGATCCTAGAACTCCTTGCAGCCATCTGGGCCCCAGAAAAGGTGGCTATAATCCATTGCCCTGGTCATCAAAAGGGAAACTAAAGAAGCAGTCGGTAACCAGCTGGCAGACCAGGCAGCTCAAGAGGCTGCCCTCCAAGGAGCCACCTGCCTGCTGACGCTCCGTCCTCCGGGGCTGCCCGAACCCCCGCCTACTCCGAGGGGGACCTCCAGACAATCCAAAAAACAGAGACCACCAAGGACCTCCATGGATGGACATGGCTCCAGGATGGTAGAGTCTTCCTGCCCCGAGCCCTGGGTTGACAACTTCTACAGCAACTTCATAAAGGAACTCATCTGGGAAAAACCAAACCAACTAGGCTAATCAGAAAAGAATTCTTCCTCTCTCACTCAGACCAAATCACCCAAGAAATCATTCAAGGGTGTGTAGCCTGTCAGCACACTAACACAAAGGTCAGTATAAACTCCCCAGGCACCCGAGACTGTGGAATGACACCCAGTGTCTACTGGGAAATAGATTTTACAGAAATCAAGCCAGGTCAGTACAGCTATAAATACCTCCTAGTTCTGGTAGACACATTCTCAGGATGGGTAAAAACATTTCCTACTAGAACTGAAACTGCACAGGTAACTGTAAAAAAAAAATAATAATGACATTATCCCATGATATGAGCTACCCATTTCTGTAGGATCTGATAACAGGCCTGCGTTTATATCTAAAATTACTGAAGGAATTGTTAAATCCTAGGGATCAATTGGAACCTACATTGCACATATCACCCCTAGAGCTCAGGACAAGTAAAAAAAAAAAAATGAATCAGGGGCGCCTGGGTGGCTCAGTTGGTTGAGTGACTGCCTTCAGCTCAGGTCATGATCCCGGAGACCCCGGATCGAGCCCCACATCAGGCTCCCTGCTCGGCGGGAAGCCTGCTTCTCTCTTTCTCACTCCCCCTGCTTGTGTTCCCTCTCTGGCTGTGTTTCTCTCTGTCAAATAAATAAAATCTTAAAAAAAAAAAAATGAATCAGACCTTAAAGGAGACTCTAACTAAATTATCCATAGAGACCATGAGGGGTGAGTGACGCTCCTTCCCCTTGCCCTCCTTAGGGCACAATGTACGCCATACATAAGGGATTTAACTCCATTTGAGATTTTATTTGGCAGATCACCACCACTGCTTCCCAAAGTTGGACTAGAGATAATATCAGAAACCTCTAATTATAACCTGCTTCAGTCATTACAGGCTCTACCTGTTCCTGTGGAGCCCCACCCCTTCCAGCCTGGCAACCAAGTGCGGATCAAGAGACACTATCACTGGGGCTGTACTTTCAACCTACCACAGAGAAGGACAACCTATATTCCGATTTAATCTCTGTAAATTCTAACCCTGAGTTGCAAGTGCTAAGGTTGCAGGCCTCCAACTTATCCAGAAGGCCACCTGCCCCAGAATTATCTAATATTGGTATGATGATACTTAGAGCCTAATACAACCCTTTGGCCATGGAAGAGTCAATGATTTAACTCAAGGTACAACTCAAGGGGGGGAATGATAAACGGTCACCAGATACCCAAAATGGTGGTTGTGAGGCTAACTAGGACATCTGACCCTAGGTGAGCCCAATGATGTGGACATTTCCCAGAACTCGGAGCTGGAAAGCACCCAGACAGCCCTGTCCGTTTACAAAGCTGTAATAAACCACCCCACTGTGCTATTGTACATAGCCAGCTACTCCTGCTTCTGTAAAAAAAAAAAAATAAGTTTATTGCTGTCGCTTTGCTATTGGATGGAGACATGTTCACCTGGATAGGTTCTGTTCCTTGGGAGACATACCCACCAGGGCAGGTCTCATCTCTTTAAAAACCCAGACCACCCTAGGGTCGGGGCCCTCGCAGAGCCCGGACTCTAGCAAATGGTCGCTGGCCAGCTATAATAAACCTCTCATTGTTTAACCCTTAATTGTGTCGGCAGTGAGTCACTGAGTGCACCCTATAACAGGACCTAGAGCAAGCCTAGGTACAAAGCAGAGAAATTAAGGAGGTCAACACCACCAGCCTGCCAGATCTCTGGTGCCAGAACTCTTCCTTTCCCCAACTCTCATATTCACAAGAACTACCTCTGACAATGAACAAACTCCATTTCTATGTAAGGAATCCTATTAGTGTCCAAGGCTGGCTTATGTGTCCACACTGCAACACTGGTTTTCCTTAGCAGAAAGGCAGCAACTCTTAACAGACTAAACACGATTATATGAAATAACCAGAAGAATGTCTCTGACGGTTTCACAGTTATGTATTTTACAAATTGTGAATTAATCCACAAGTAATTAAAATGGGGAACTGACCTCTGTGGAGTGCCCCGTTCAAAGCCACCCAGCACAAGGGTGCCTTCTTAGTGGTTACTGAGTGTTGAAACTTAACACTAATGAGAACGAAAAGGCAGACAGCGAGCTGTTCCTGGACCACTTTTACTATGCCAATCAGCAATGTTTAATGTATGCACTAAGAAAATGAACTTTACACCCAAGGGCTACCCACACATTCATACCAACTTGCACATCTTGAAATCACTCTATTTTATTATCCTGATCATTGAGTTTCTCATAATGGAGTGATTTTCCAGAGGAAATTTTTAACTGCTTTACTCCACTTTTACAAGTGAGATTCTGCCTCTTCAAGAAATTATGCGCGCGCGTGTGTGTGTGTGTGTGTGTGTGTGTGTGTGTGTGTGTATCACCCTCAATTGATATGCGGCAGAGCACAGTTTCTCAGCCTCAGACATCTGGGGCCAGATACTTTTTTGTTTTGAGGTTCTGGCCTGTATATTGTATAATGTAACCCTGATAGCAGTACACCTGTCCTCTACCCTTTTGAGGCCACCTGCGCACACTCTACCCAGTAGTGACAATCGAAATGACAAATGTCCCAGGGGGAGTGAATTGCTCCCATTTGAGAACCACTGATGCAGAGCTGTAGAGCTCAAGAACATGAATACAGAAGCCACCACCAAAAGAAAGGAAAAATAAATGTTGCATAAATTAACAATAATTTTTATTTTGCTACATAAATACTTCCTCGATGAATGTGAAACTAACCTTGGTTGTGGGTGTATTCTGAATTTTATTTTCAAGGCTCTATTAAGCATTTTTTCCAATGATTCACCTTGGATCCTCTTCCTCACCTCTGTACTTCCAAAGTCTTTCTTTTTAATGGGGCTGATGTGTTGTACCTCAGAGAGTCAAACTCTCTCTCTTTGAAGTTTGACATGATACTCTATGTGGAAAACCCAAAAGGCTCTACCCCAAACTACCAGAACTCATACAACAATTCAGTAATGTGGCAGGATACAAAATTAATGCACAGAAATCATTTGTGTTCTTATACACTAACAATGAAAATATAGAAAGGGAAATCAAAGAATCAATTCCATTAACCATAGCACCAAAAACCATAAGATACCTAGGAATAAACCTAACCAAAGAAGTTAAGGATCTGTACTCGAGGAACTACAGAACACTCATGAAAGAAACTGAAGAAGACACGAAAAAGATGGAAGAGCATTCCATGCTCATGGATCGGAAGAATAAACATTGTTAAAATGTCTATACTGCCCAGAGCAATCTATACTTTCAATGCCATGCCAATCAAAATTCCACCAACATTTTTCAAAGCATTGGAACAAACAATCCTAAAATTTATATGGAACCAAAAAAGACCCCAAATTGCTAAGGAATTGTTGAAGAAAAACAAAGCTGGGGGCATCACCACATTCCCTGATTTTAGGCTTTATTACAAAGCTGTGATCATCAAGACAGCATGGTACTGGCAAAAAACAGACAAAATGGAACAGAGTAGAGAGTCCAGATATGGACCCGCAACTCTACGGTCAAATCATCTTCAACAAAGCAGGAAAAAATATCCAGTGGAAAAAAGACAGTCTCTTCAATAAATAGTGCTGGGAAAATTGGACAGCTATATATAGAAGAATGAAACTGAACCATTCTTTTAAGCCACACACAAAGATAAACTTGAAATGGATGAAAGACCTCAACGTGAGGCAGGAATCCATCAAAATCCTGGAAAAGAACCTAGGCAGTAACCTCTTTGACACTGGCCACAGCAACTTCTTTCAAGACACGTCTCCTAAGGCAAAGGAAACAAAAGCAAAAATGAACTTTTGGGACTTCATCAAAATAAGAAGCTTCTGCACAGCAAAGGAAACAGTCAACAAAACAAAGAGGCAACCCATGGAATGGGAGAGGGTATTTGCAAATGACACTATAGACAAAGGGCTGATATCCAAGGTCCATAACGAACTCCTCAAACTCAACATCCAAAAAGAAAATGATCACCTCAAAAAATGGGCAAGAGACATGAAGAGGCACTTCTCCATAGAAGACATACAAATGGCTAACAGACACATGAAAAACTGTTCCTCCTTAATAGCTTTCAGGGAGATTCAAATCAAAACCACACTGAGAGACCACCTTACACCAGTCAGAATGGCCAAAATTAACCAGACAGGAAACAGCAAGTGTTAGGCTGTGGAGAAAGGGAGAAAGGGGAACTATCTTACACTGTTGGTGGGAATGCAAGTTGGTGCAGCTGCTTTGGAAAACAGTGTGGAGATTCCTTCAAAAATTAAAAATAGAGCTACCCTATGACCCTGCAACTGCACTACTGGGTATTTACCCCAAATATACAGATGTAGTGAAAAGAAGGGCCATGTGTACCCCAATGTTCACTGCAGGCCATATGTACTCCACTGTTATTTGCAGCAATGGCCACAATCGCCAAACTGTGGAAAGAGCCAAGGTGCCCTTCAACAGATGAATGGATAAAGAAGATGTGGTCCATTTATACAATGGAATACTACACCTCCATCAGAAAGGATGAATATCCAACTTTTGTAGCAACATGGACTGGATTGGAAGAGATTATGCTGAGTGAAATGAGCCAAGTAGAGAAAGTCAAGTATCACATGGTTTCACTTACTTGTGGTGCATAAGGGGTAATATGGAGGACAGTAGGAGAAGGAAAGTAAATGGGAAGTAGGGTAATTCAGGCAGAGAAAAGAAACACGAGAGACTTTGGACTCAGAAACAAACTGAGGGACTTGGAGGGAGGGGGTGGGGGAATGGGAGAGCCTGGTGGTGGGTACTGAGGGCACCTATTGCATGGAGCACTGGGTGTGGGGCACAAAACGATGAATCTTGGAACACTGAAAAAATAAAACAATAATAAAAAAAAAAGTATCCTAAGTAATTCACCTGGAAAAAAAAAGTCCTGTTCTGATTCTCAGGGTGTGGGGTGAGATGCAAGGTTCTTCTTTTCTGACAACTCCCAAGTGATGATCCTGGGAGCACACCGACCTGTGCAGAGTGCTAGCATACTAGCAGTAGAATTGGGCATGGGTAGAATCAGTTATTGCTCCTGCCTTATAATCATCAATATGCCCTCCCATGAAAGCAATTTCCTCTGCTGCTTTTTAAGGGCACCTGGGTGGCTCCGTTGGTTAAGCGACTACCTTTGGCTCAGGTCATGATCCTGGAGACCTGGGATCAAGCCCCACATTGGGCTCCCTGCTCGGCAGGAAGCCTGCTTCTCCCTCTCTCACTCTCCCTGCTTGTGTTCCCTCTCTGGATGGGTTTCTCTCCGTCAAATAAATAAAATCTTTTTTTTTTTTTTTTAAAGAACAGTTTCTAACTTGCTTCCATTCTGTTCATTGAAGAAAATGCACTGGTACAAAAAGGGATGAAAGAGACATTAATTCCTACCCTTGGATGCACATTAGAATCATCTGGGTCTTCTGAAATCCCTACTGTCCAGACAACTTTGAAGGCCAATTAAATCAGAATCTCAGGAGTAGGACTCACATATCTATTTGTTTTAAAGCTCTGCAGGTGATTCTCATTAACAGAAGAAAGGACCAGAACCACATGATTATTTCAATAGATGTGGAAAAAGCATTTGACAAAGTACAACATTCATTCATGATAAAAACCCTCAACAAAGTAGGTTTAGAGGGAATGCACCTCAACATAAAAAAGCCATCTATGAAAAACCCACAGCTCATATCATCCTCAATGCGGAAAAACAGAGCTTTTCCCCTAAGGTCAGGAACACAAGGATGTCCACTCTCACCACTTTATTCAACATAGTACTGCAAGTTCTAGCCATAACCAATCAGACAAAAAAAAAAAAAAGAAATAAAAGGCATCCAGATTGTCAAAAAGGAAGTCAGACTTTCACATTTCGCAGATACATGATAAAATACACAGCAATCCATAAAGACTCCAGCAAAAACTACCAGAATGGATAAATGAACTCAGTAACATCGCAGGATGCAAAATTAACATACAGAAATCTGTTGCCTTTCTATACCCCAAAAATGAAGCAGCAAAAAAGGAGAAATTAAGAAAACAATCCCATTTACAATTGCACCAAAAATAGTAAGATACCTAGGAATAAACCTAACCAAAGAGGTAAAAGACTTGCACTCTGAATACTATAAAACATCTATGAAAAAAATAGAAGATTATGCAAACAGAGGGAAAGATATTCTGTGCTCATGTACTGGGAAAATAAATATTGTTATATGTCAATACTACACAAAGCAATCTAATTTAATGTGACCCCTATCAAAATACCAACACCATTGTTCACAGAACTAGAATAAACAAACCTAAAATGTGTATGGAACCACAAAAGACCCCAAGTATCCAAAGCAATCTTGAAAAAGCAAAGCTTGGGGCATCACAGTTTTAGACTTTAAGTTATAGTACAAAGCTGTAATAATTAAAATAGTATTGTACTGGCACAACAGACACATAGATCGATGGAAGAGAAGAGAAAACCGAAAAATGAACCCACAATTACATGGCCAATTAATCTTTGACGGAGCAGGAAAGACTATCCAATGGGAAAAAGACTATTCAACACATGGTGTTTGGAAAACTGGAAAGCCACATGCAAAAGAAGGAAACTGGACCACTTTCTTACATGATACGCACAGTAAACTCAAAATGGATTAAAGACCTAAATGTGAAACCTGAAACCATAAAAATCATAGAAGAGAACACACACAGGTAGTAACTTCTTTGACATCAGCCACAGCAATTTCTTTCTAGATATGCCTCCTGAGTCAAGGGAAACAAAAACCAAAACAAACTATTGAGACTACATCAAAATAAAACCTTCTGCCTGGCAAAGGAAACATTCAAAGAAACTAAAGTGCAACTTACAGAATGGGAGAAGCTATTTGCAAATGACATATGTGATAAAGGGTTGGTTTCCAAAATATACAGAGAACTTATAAAACTCAATACCTGAAAAACAAATAATCCAATTAAAAAATAAGAAGACATTCTCTTAAATAGACATTTTCCCAAAGAAGACAGATGGTCAACAGACAACATGAAAAGATGCTCAATGTCACTGATCACCAGGAAAATGCAAATCAAAACTATAATGCCATATCACACCTGTCAGAATGGCTAAAATCAGCAACAGAAGAAACAACATGTGTTGGTGAGGATGTAAAGAAAGGGGAACCCTCATGCACTGTTGGGAGGAATGCAAAGTGGTGCAGCCACTCTGGAAAACAGTATGGAGGTTCCTCAAAAAGCTAAAAATAAAACTACCCTATGATCCAGCAATTGCACTACTATTTACCCAAAGAATGCAAAAACACTAATTCAAAGGGAAACCCCAATGTTTATAGCAGCATTATGTGTAATAGCCAAATTATTAAAACATCCCAAGTGTCTAACAATTGATGAATGGATAAAGAAGAAGTGGTTTATATATACAATGGGATACTACTGAGTCATAAAAAGAATGAACTCTTGCCATTTGCAATGACATGGATGGAGCTAGAGAGTAGAATGCTAAGCAAAATAAATCAGTCAGAAAAAGACAAATGCCATACGATTTTACTTATATATGGAATATAAGCAACAGATGGGCAAAGGGGAAAAAAAGAGGAAGAGAGACAAAATAATAACCAGACCTTTAATTTTATGAGAACTGATGGTTACCAGAGGGGAGGTGGTGGTGGGGGGGAGGGTGAGACAGGTGATGGGGATTAAGGAGGGCACTTGTGATGATGAGCACCAGGTGTTGTGTGGAAGTGCTGCATCACTATATTGCACACCTGAAACTAATATAACACTGTATGTTAACTAACGAATTAAAATTGAAACTAAAATAAGTTTGGGGATCAGTGAATTAGCCCAGTGCTTCTCACGCTTTAACACACAGACAGAGCCACCTTGGCAATCTTGTTACAACATATAAAAGCTGATTCTGATTCTGGAGTTCTGGGGTGAGGACAGATTTTGCGTGCTTCACGTGCTCCCAGGAGATGCCACTGTTGTTGGTCCTCAGACCACCCTTTGCATAACAAGACTTGAGGCAGCCTCCCTGTTTCAGAGGGAGCATCAGAATTGAGAAGTTTCTGAGCTGGAAAATAGAAAACAGAACAACCAGAGCGCAATCACTCATCCCTGTGTTGTCCAGGAGTTCGACAAGGAGCAAGAATATGTGTTAAAAATTGGGCAGAATATGAGAAATAGTAAAACGGAGAAACTGTGGTGAGAGGACAGGAGAAATTCAAAAGGAGCCTGGCTGCAGTTGTGAGACACAACAGGCTGGAGATGAGAACTGGTCAGCAAAGCAACAGAGAATAATGGAAAGAAGAACAAAGATAAGAGAAATACAATTTAGCATTTCTGTTCCGGTCCATGTTTTATTTGGTGAACTCACTGCCAGATGCCAGCTTTGCTATGCTCCTTAGCAATCTTTGTTTTGATGGATATTAAAAGAACACGAGGAGGTGGAAGATGGTCTGATAATTGGGAAGACACAGATCCAATCTGGGCACAACATACCAATTCCTTTCTTTTCTGCTTACTTACACATCCTGTGCTGCTATGACACATTTGGGAAGTTTTCTTTTGAGGAGTGTCCAAACTGATAAAAGTGTTACAGAAGTTGGAAATAGACATGTAAAAAAGCTCAGCCTCGGGGCGCCTGGGTAGCTCAGTCAGTTAAGCATCAGCCTTCGGCTCAGGTCATGATTCCAGAATCCTGGAATTGAGGCCAGCATCGGAATCCCTACTCAGAGGAGAACCTACTCCTCCCTCTGCTTGTGCACTCTCTCTATATCTCAAATAAATTTTTAAAAAAATAATTAAAAAATAGCCTATAAAAATATATTTCATTATCTTGAAAGTTTGCTGGAGGTAGAATAATTTCCAGTGTTTTCTATGTCAAAATCTACTCATTTTTTGTGTGTATCTGATACAGAAATTTTGAGGAGGGATGGGGGGGTCGTTCATTTTCACCCATCTTTTGAAAGAATCAAGAAGCTTCCTTTTGATGATACTGAGTAAACAGGAAGTGTCCATGACCACATTCAGAAGGAAGTGACCATGTTCTGTCAAGATCTCTCACTGCGCATCAGGGACCATCAGAGCATCTCAACTACATACCATAGTCTCCACTTGTAAATAAACACATTGAGACAGACTGTTGAAGTGAGGCACTTTGCAGGCACTACAATCAGCAGCAGCTAATGAATCAGTGTTTCTGGTCCAAAGACATAACCAAGAAAAGAAAAAATTTAAGCCCAATATATTTTTATCTTCTCACTGAATTAGGGAAAAAAGATACTTTAACTTCTCAACTTTAAAAGTATTTTACAATTGTTCTATTTATAAGAGGCTGTGGGTTACTTCAGAGGTAACCTACCATTTTGAAAGCTGAGAAATGAATTTGATTCCAGCTAAGCAACATAGGTTATTGCCATAAAATGAAAACCTTTACAAAAAACAAAACAAAAAACATACATATATACAACAACCCAAGACTAACATACTGTCTGAAATCTATGCCATGGTTAACTTTTAAAAACAATTTTCCCAGTCATTATATTTATATGCTTCTATCCTTATATTACATTATTATCATTTCTGTCTCCTCTTTGGGCACAGTATCATAAGTGGTTCTGTGATAGAAAAAAATAAATGCACATGAATCATGAAGATTCTCTAAATGAATCTTAAATCTTATTAAAATAGTTGAGTCATTTGTGTCTCCTTCCCACAGGGGCAGTAAAAAAAATTCATTTAGTCTAAATACTTTTCAGTTTCTCTACCAGTTGCTGGGGTTTTTAAACCTGAAAAACCCTTCAGAACATTTCCGTCTAAGGGACTGAGAACCTATGTCTCTGACCCTAGGTAGGAATGATGGGGTTGGCATTCTCTTATATGATGGTTTTAACTTTCTTTTACACAATGAAACACATGGTGTTTGAACGGAGAAAATAAATTATGACTATACTCATTAAAACAGATAAAACCTTAGACTTTGATTTTTTTCATTTGCTTATTAAAAGCTTTTTTCTTCCTTTACCTATCCGTACTTTGCCTGATGACCCATTCTTAACACTAAAATTCCCACTTTAACTGACTGATCAAAACATGACTACATATTTTGTATTTTTTTCTTTGTTTTCAGGAATTTTGATTATGTTGATTTAAGGACAATCCTGGAAGGGACCCTTCTGAGACAGATGTGTATGGCAAGTCATTGAAATCAAGACAATAAACATGTTCCCAAACTATGTCCACACGATGATCTTAGGTTATCGTAACATTGGCTGTTTAGTGCTGTTTCCATCATTTTTTTTCAACCAGGGGTATATAAGCCTTAAGCTATTAATAATTTCAAAGGAGAGAGTGAGATTTCTAGCTCCCATGGAGGTGTTAATTATTGAAGGTCTCTGGGGCAGAGATAATGAAATTGCCTTCGAAAATTGAATTTTGGTTCTACTTTGTTAATATTATGTATCTAGATTAAGGCTTGAGAACATCTGTAAAGTTAAATTGGAAAATTACCAATGGAATCTTGGGTTTGTAAAAACATATTCAAGTAACACGGCCTTTGGATACTTAAAGACAGTTAGAGAGAAACTATAAATGAACCTATGCAATGGAAAGTGGTTTCCCGCCACTCTTCAAGGCTGGTAATTGAACTGAATAGGCATGATATTTGAAAATAAAGCATGCTTACCCTGGTGTGTGTTGCCCCTAGGCCCACAAATTCAGGAGTATGAGAGTGCAGGGATACAAGGCCTACACCATCTATAATGTGAAAATGAGTTCATTCCCATAAACAGATACATTTCAATCTATTCTCTGCCAAACAGCTAAGGGTAAAAAGGAAAATTTGACTTGCTGGGCTTACTTGGATCCTAAGTTTTCCCTGGGAGTCAGATATTTGCTTAACTTTAGCATGACAATGTGTGATAAATGTTTGTCATCAGGGTCACCCTCTCACCACTCAGTACAACAGGGTTAAGATTATTGTTGGTAAGGCAAAAAAGGTATATAATTGGGCAGGGCAGTATACCTTAGATGACAAACGATCAATGCTGATTTAGGAATCTGTATTTCTTTTGAAATTTGTCCTCATAGTCTCCTGTGAACTAGTGGCCTTCTGTCCCTGCAGGGGTTACTCCAGGGTGTTTTTAATAGTTTCTGGATGTGTAAATTCTCTACTATTCCTAAATGCTATTTAGAGAAATAGTGTTAATTTTTTCCCTAACACTTCACTCTATTCTGTAAAGACCAAGTGCTTCTAATGCTTCTCCCTTAATGCTATCTTTGACAGGTGGCTCAAATCTTTGAACTACTGAGACTTGTCATTTTTTTCACATACACAGGTGACTCATACTCCCTGACTCACGCATTTCATATCCTGACTTGTTGGAGAGAATATATTGTTTTCTCTTTGAATACTGAGGTATTCAAAATAGAATAATTTCAACAATAAAACCCTGCAATGTTTGAATAATCTTATCTCAAATGATAAATAATATTTATAGTGATACCAAATTAATTTGCAAAGAGAAAGTGATTTTCTGACTAGTTTTAGGAGAAAGGCCGATTTTGGCATTGGAGCATATAATCCTGGTATAGAATTCTAAATAAAATCCACCATAAGATACTTAGAAGTTTAGGTAGGCTTATATTTTTGGTTTTGGAACAGAAGATAGGTGGGTGGAGATATGTAACAGCACAGAGAATGCACTTTATTATTCATTATGGTTCGGTAGAGGGAAAACTACTAAACAAGCTGGGATATGGCCAGCAGAAATAGCAGTAATTCTTTGTGATGAGGATCCAGTGCTGCTTGGAAACACATATTCCTGGAACTGTGATGTGAAACACAGAATAAAATTCCAAACATAAAGAAAGCATCCACTTAGCAGGAATGTGTGGTTAAGTAGCACCTTTCTTAGAAGTAACTTACTAATCTTGATTGATGAATATATAACTTAGTTAAACGTACTTATCTCATTTTTCTACAGCTACATAAGCTCTAGGCTGTGCCAGCAAGAGAGTTTTTCTGAGTTTCTAAGGTTTACTATTAACTTATGATGACTGACCATCAAGAAGACATTTTGAATTTCTTACATCGTAGCACACCATCCAAACAATGAGATGCGATCCACTCTACAATTGAAGATTCCTTGAATCTTTTGTATTATCTCCCAACGCCAGTGTTTTTAGACATTATAAATGGTTGAAATGATGATTTCTTTTAGTCATAATAAAGAGGAAATAATGTATACCTCATTTTTTTACACAATTATAGAACCAAATATGCAAAATATTGAGTCATTTGGGTAAGTGTGATAACACTGGCAAGTTTAGATGGTAATATATAACACTACATTTGAGCCAAGGAATTATGAGTATTAACCGGGAAACCTGAAAGAATTGAGAGCTTAAGTTCATTTTTTACCAAGAAAATCAGCCCCCTCCAATATTTAAATCAGAAAGAGAACTGTTACTATGTGACAGTATAGGACAGGACCATGTAGCTAATACAAATTCAGTCATACATTAATAAGGTCTATAGTAATCAGCAAAGTCAACAAGGTGGAGGAAGCCAACTAGCCTTAAGGATGGGTAGATGTTAATAGAAGAATGATGTAGATTTAATTCTATACAAGGTAGACAACATGGCAACAGAAATGAATGTAGGGGAACAATGTGTCTTGAGAGAATGGTAAATATTTGCGTCTATCTGAATGAGGGCACTCCTGCACCAGAATAGCAGGAACAAATTCTCTTTTGGAGAATTTTAATGGTCAGGTGAAAGAATGAGTACATTTTATGTATATTTGACTTTTCAAAAAAAGCAATAGACACTGTATTTGAGGAAGATAAGTCTGGAAGTATAAAAAACTGAATCAAGGCACCTGGGTGGCTCAGTCAATTAAGTATCCGACACTTGATTTTGTTTGAGGTCATGATCTCAGGTCCTGGGATCGAGCCCCGTGTCCGGCTCTGTGCTTAGCAGGGAGTCTGCTTGAGGATTCTCTCTCTCCCTCTCCTTCTGCCCTTCCCCCTGCCCATGTTCTCTCTCTCTCTCTCAAATAAATAAATAAAATCTCTAAAAAGTATATTGAAATTGCTTTTGCATGAAATAAGGTTTGAGGTTTGATGATGAAAATGGTAGAGAAAGGACAGCACCTCTGAAAGACGGTGAGAAGGAAAAATTCATCAGGACTCAGTCAACTAGTCTTGGAAAGAAGGAGAAAACAAAAGTCAGAACAACAGAACTTTATTTACAATTGTGACTTGGTGATCAGAGTGAAAGAGAAATTATGGAAAATAATTTGTTTGCTTTTATATGACATGTTGACTTTTAACTGGAGTAACTGTTAGTTTCTGTAAGACAACTGTCAATTCCCCAAGGAATTTTTTATATTAAAAAGTCTTTACCATAAATAACATGAATACTTGTTAATTCTTGGTGGTAAAAATAAAAAAACAGGTATTCTGTTTTTCTCTGTAATTTTATGGTTTTTTTTTTTCATTTTTCAAGATAGAAAAAAAATGAAGGCAGTAAATGAGTGTTAGGAAAGCTCAAGGAGGAATAGGTTAACTTATTCCTAATTTGGCAAAAGATGGGAATATACATAGATAAGGGAAAGTACCATTTAGTACATGAAAATAAAAAGACAAGATGGCAGAGAAAGGGAAGGGCTAGATGGACAATATCATAGAGGTTGTTAGATTTCAAGGAATCAGTAGCATTAGCATTGACAGTAAGGTAGAAAGCCTCTGGAAATGGGGCGGGCTGCAATTCCCAGAGCCATATAGAGGTAATGAAGAGAGGAGGTGGAGGTGATTAGAAAGTGGATTTTCTAATTATATGGACTCAATTTTTGCAAGTACTTTGTAAGATATATTCATTTATTAAGAATAAGAGATGTTGTGATTAAATTATACCCTTGAGGAGTGTCTGAAGAGGATGAAATGGCTTCTACAATCCTTATAATAGAAATTCAACAAGAATATATTTTTTATTGCCGAGGAGCCATGAAGGAGCACTTGGTGTTAGAAAATATTAATTTGTAGTGGATTTTCAAAGAAAATGATCATAATTTTCTTCAGATCAACTCTTGACATGAAAGCTTGGTAATTGGCATGGCGGACCTGGCTGTGCAGAGTGAGAACATGTCTATGTGAGAAAGAAGATGAGAGGTCTGAGTGTTGACACCTGGTAGTTGGCCTTAAGCTATACATTCTTACTGAACATAATATCATAGAACATCAACAATGGGGAAAGATGCTCTGCGACAGTGTTAAAACAAGACAAAGGCCACTCCATGACCATGCTGCACCAGAAATTTAAACAGCAACAACACAAAAAATAAAGCCCTATGAAATTGCAAAACTGACCAAACATTCCTCTCTCTGCTCACTTGAGTGGGTGCCGCTTACTGTCCAGTGACAATTCTAGCCCTCCTCAGTTCCTGGTTTCTAACAACACGTACTCCCAAACGTGACATTCACTTCCTTGGAGCCTCCCTAAAATCAATTAGCGTAAGCCCAAACCTTGCATTCACCCCCCCCATTCCTTTTTATCAGCATGATCCACTGTTACTCATGGTTTAGTCTCCCTTGTTGTAAAAATTAAAGTTATCTCTGATGATTATAGGGTATTTTCTAGTGGTCTCTTGCTGGCACTAACATGAGGCACAGAAGTTAGTATTTCCATCATTAGTACAACTAACCTAAGTACAAGCTGGGAGGGTACAAATGAAATGGGAAAGGAACTGATGGATTGAAAGATACGGACAGAACTTAAAACAGTGGTGATGAATTGGTTTAGTGTGTGAGAGACGATGGACAGAGAACATGTAAAGGAGACTGACTTCACTAGAATGATGACAACAAGTACTGAGCACCTACTATTTATAGCTGCAAGCACAGCTACTTACACTCAGTAGACTATACTCTGAATAAAGACTAATTTTTATTTTAAAGATGGGGCTTAGAATAAGTTCTAGACTTAGAGAGATTAATTTAGAATTATAATCTCAAGATGAATAGACCATTGCACATCAATTCAGACTCACAATGTTAGAAACACAAGGATGCCATAGTGTTTTCTCCCCTCCGCTGACCTGTTAGAGAAGAAAAAGGATAACTGGCCAAAGAAGTGAGCTAAAGGGACCGCTTTCTCTCCACTCGTGCAAGGTCAAGTAACTCAAGTTCAATGAAATCAGTCTGGCATCCGGGTATCACCCTCAACCACCAAGTTGTCAATGGAGAAAAAAATAATCATTAAATATTCAATCTGGTTTAAACTTAATCTGATGAAATAACATTGAGGAACATCTTTTTTTTTAATTTTTTACTTGTTTATTAGCACATGCATGAGTGGGGGGAGAGGGACAGAAGGAGAAGTAGAAGCACACTCCCTGCTGAGCAGGGAGCCCGTCTTGGGGCTCCATCTCAGGACCCCGAGATCATGACCAGAGCCAAAGGTAGCTGTTTAACCAACTAAGCCACCCAGGCACCCTGAAGAACATCTCTTAAAAATGCAGATTATTAGTTTGGAATAAAATATTTAATCTTTCAGAGAGCCTAAGGAGCCTCTCCCGCTTATCTCCCTAAGGTGGTGTCAGGTATATGGACAGAAGGGTTTTAAGGATCTCCCTGACATGATAAAGATCCAAGGACCTCAGTCTCGGGGAAAGATTCCTTGTAAAGATGGGTGCTTGGTGACCTTCCTGACAGTATGGCTGAGGTTTCTGGTTCAGTTAGTGGTCTGGTCTCTTTTAACTTGGTTAAAACAACTAAACCTCAACTTGTTCTTCATTGGTGACAGACTAATGGCTGTGATCGATGGCCCCATCGCATCTTCTGAGTCAGCAGCTACAAGTGAGTCCCCTTTTATCAGGCTAACCAGACCTCAACCCAACGTCTGTGTCTCTGGGAATTGGGGTTGGTTCAGGAAATGAAAACTGCAGGTCTTCTGTCAGATCCCATTATGAGCCACGTCCCTAGAGTCTTGTTGAAGATTGGTGGGAGAGGGGCAGACCAAACAATAACCTTTTTTTCTAACTTTCTCAATGGAGAGTAAAAGAATAAGCCCCCTTCTCAGCCCTTAATGTTATGCTTATTCACTGAAAGTACCTCCTTCCTATCTTCTGCAGCCACAAGTGAGGAAATGGGTGACTGCTTTCTTCTCTCCCTGTCTGCCTCATTTTTCTCTTCCTTGCATCATTTCCTAGCCAGAAATGGGCATTATGTCTCTACAGACGCTGTATTTTTTCTTGTACCACTGGGAAGAGCCTAAGGTCCTATGTGGGTGGGGTAAGGAATAACTGTAAACTCAGAGATTAGGTTGACACTTAGGCCTAAGATTTGGAAAAATACTTGCCAAAGATCATACTAGACTTGAAAGGGTGCCACCGTGTGGCATGATCCAATTTAGAATATCATTAAGGATTACCTAGACCTTCTTGTAATCAGTCACAATTACCTGTCAGGCAGATGGTTGGTTGGGAGAACTCAGTCAAATATAGTTTACTGAGGGAGTCAAAAAGAAACTAACCTGTTATTTCAGGATAACTGATTGATAAAGAAATTATGTTAATGGTGTCAATTTGTGAAAGCAAAACTGCAACCAGGAAGAACACTAGAGTTTCTCACATTGCATATCTTGACATGTTATATTGGGTTGGAGTGTATGGGGTGGAGGCAGACCTTCCTAATGTTTTTCTGTTGCTGGAAAGGACTGAGAACTCTGAGAGACAGTAGTATATAAAAGTTTTATATTCTAAAAGACTTGCTCCCTCTTTTAATGTCAATGAACAAAACAAATGGTGGAAATATATGTTTTATATGTATATTTTGAATATATTAAAAATAACTTTGCCTAGTAATCTCAATGACTGATTCTATTTTTCCAGTCTACAATTTGATTCACTTGCTCTGTAATTCTCTGTTGTGACTATTCTACAACTATGAGGAGAATGCCAAGCGTAAGATCTGAGCATTTCCCTAATCAAAGCAGAGAAGTGAAGATTTTAATACGTCTATTTAAAATGCTGTGGGGTCTGTAATAAAAATGCTAACATATCACAAAATATACTATTAAACATATTTACACACTAAATAGCCTCTAATGTTGTACAGATACTAAATCTTAACCAAAACTGGTTTATATTCCACACTACTAAAATTCCATTTTTCCTACTTCATGAATTATTTCAAAGGCAATTTTCACCAGCATGTGACTGTAAAGTGCTGGCATTTTTAATCCTCTGCAAATATAGTCAAAGTTTAAACACAGTGGGAAGTTTCTTCTCTGTTGGAAATTTAATACAGCTGTGCTGAGCAAAAGAAGTTAAGTTGTCTTTCAAATTGGACATATTAATATACTAAAGTAAATTAATGCCATACTGTAGGACCAACCTGATTTAAAAAAAAAAAAATTGTAGTTCTAAGGCTAAAAATCACTCTTGTTTCAAGTAAAACATTAGACTGTAGAGTAGCAAATAGGACAATCATCTTAATATCAATTGAGGGATCAAGATCCATGCATTTAGAAATAACTGATTTATACGTCCATGCCATAGAGTAGTACTGATTTAAAACTCATATGCTTGGTTTTCATTACACCTACTTACATGCACACAAAAAACCTGCAAGATACTCACTATATTCTATCATAGATATCCACTTAACAAAAATACTGTATGTATTCTAATTTCCACATCTCATTACTTCTGACTGTAGAAATATTTTGAGTCTTGCCTCGGCTAATGATAAGACTGTACTATGGAATATGTTCAAGGTTTTATATTTCAAAGAACAAGGAATATTGTTCGAGGCAGTCATTTCTAGCTGGCACGATACAAAGGGTCACAAATGCCAATCCTTTGATTCTTTCCAATCATCTCCTGTGCCTACAGTAATGACAAACTTTTCAATATTTGGAACCCTGTTATCAATAAATTGGTCTTTTGATTTAGCCCTACTCAACCAGATAGCTCACCAACTGAGTAGAATGTGAAAAAAGTATTGACTTATGCCTCAATGCACTAAAACACACTTTGCTGTTTTACCTAAGGGCACTAGGATGATTACAAAGGTCCAGAATCCCTCATCAGTATACCTGTTAGACCCATGGAAGACTTAAAATTTTAGATTACCATCAGCAACAAAGAGTGAAAGCTCTTTTCAGCTAATCTGAGCACGACACACTGTCATGTTAAGCATAAAGAAATTCAGTGTCCAGCAATGATGCATAACTTTGGAGACAGAACACAGTGACAAGAAACCATGGAGTTCCAGATCATTATGCTGCACATGGTATGGTAGGTAGTGAAAGGCCCAATGGAGGGCACCCCACTAGAGTACAGGGAACCTAGAAAGGGAAAGGTAGATAGCCATCTGAAACAAGCAGGACTTAACATCAAAAAGTAAGATGTGTGCGATGTTTTGGAAAGAATGTTCAAAAAATTTGTAGATACTTTTGCTATTAAAAGGTGAAATCTAATTTCCCTCTCCCTGAATACAGGCTGCATTTAGTGACTAGCTTCTAACAGAATGTGGCTAGAATGTGGCTAGAATGATGCTGTGTGACTTCTAAGGCTAGTTTTGAAAAGGTAATATAGTTCCCTGTAGGCTCTCTCTTTCTCAGGATGTTTACCCTGGGAACCTGTGTCATAGGAAGGAGCCCCATGTGGGTGCCCCAGTCAACAGCCCCTACCTGAGGTCCCAGCCTATAGCCAGAATCACCTGCCAGTCATGTATGAATGGAATTCTCAGAAATGGTTCCAATCTAAAGAGCCCAAATGTCCACTGACTGATGAATAAAGATTATATAAATATATAAATATATATAATGTATATATAATATACATATATGTAATTATATACATAATGGAATATTACTCAGCCATAAAAAGAATGAAATCTTGCCATTTGCAACAATGTAGATGGAGCTAGAGAGTATTGTGCTAATAAGCAAAATAAGTCAGAGAAAGACAAATATATAATTTCACTTACATGTGGAACTTAACAAACAAAACAGATGAACATGGCGGGGGCAGAAAGAGGCAAATCAAGAAAGAGACTCTTAACTATAAAGAATACACTGACGGTTCCTGGAGAAGAGGTGGGTGGGGGGATGGGTGAAATAGGTAATGGGGATTAAGGAGAATACTTGTGATGAGCACTGGGTGTTGTATTTAGTGATGAATCACTAAATTCTACACTTGAAACTAATATTACACTGTACATTTAACAGGAATTTAAATAAAAAGTTGGGAAAAAATGATTCCAATCTTCGTCACTGTCCAAGCAGATGAAACACTCGAAGAACTGCCTAGCTGAGTACAGTCAACACCAAAAGTGGCGAAAAGGTAAGAATAATAAATGACTAGTGTTTTTTTTTTTTTACTCAGTTAAGTATGGGGCAATTTTTATACAGTAAAACACAACTGAAACAAGGATATTTGCAAGGATAATGATCCTAACAGGTAGCTTGTTAGGACATTGCTGTTAAGGTTAGCATGCATGTATTCTCCAAGAATTAAGGCAATTCTCAAGTCTCCCTAAGAGACAATGAAATGCAATTCATGTACGATGACAAGATGGCATGTGACTGCAAGTCATGGTGACATACTTTGTATAGTATCTCCTTAATGTCAAGTAAAGTGATTTGTATATGATCTATGAAATGTGGAGCTAAAGAGTAAGAATTACTCTGTCTCCAGCAGTGTGTAAGAGAAAGTACGATTTGACCATCTGCCATGAATTTTCTAGACAATCTGGCAGGTATACTGTTGTGCTGGAGATAGAAGATCTTGTGTACAATAATCCAATAGAACTATGTAATCATTTTTATTTAAGTTATATACATATGCCCCATAATTGTCTCAGAAAAGATTTGAGGCGGCTTAATAGAATATATCCTTTGGAAAGACAACATAAATTTTAAATGTGGCACAAATTTGGCTCTAATTACTGTAAGAGCCAAAATAAAATACGAAATTAGACAATTACATAACTCACAGGGTTCCTAACACTGAACAAAACAGTTGCTTAGGAGTACACTATTCCTGGCTTAAGAAGTGAAAAGGAATTAGTTTTCTTTCAGGGAAGAGTCATAAAAAGAAGTTATTATGTGTTATAAATGAACATCTTTTCAGTTACTACACAGGCAAATTCTAGAATATTTCTTTTTCTTACTATCTTATAGTTTAAATGAGTAATTTTTTTGCTAAAAATAAGCAAATAATAAGAATATACATTAATTAAAAGATAAAAAATACCCCTTTATTTTTACCCTACCCCTGCCACCCAATTTGAAATGTCAGTTTCATTAAACAAGAAATTTGGGACTTTTAAGTTCATAGATTTGCTTATTCCTGCGACAGCACTGCATGGTGTAACAAGGTTGTTTCATAGACTGTCCTGAATTTAGTAAGGCTGGTGGTAAAGCCTTTTTTTTTTTTAATTTTTTTATTTACTTGAGAGAGAGACAGAGAAACAGAGCACAAGCAGGTGGAGGGGTGGAGGGAGGAAGAGACTCCTCACTGAGCAGGAAGCTAGCCAATGCAGGGCTCAATCCTAGGACCCTGGAATCATGACCTGAGCCGAAGGCAGATGCTTAACCGACTAAGCCACCCAGGTGCCCCATGGAGGTAAAACATTTCCACATGTTTGAGTATCAGAGAGGGAGGCAATGTCTGATCTATGTATCAGATCTTCTCTATGTCAATCTAATAATTCATTTTATTTTTTAAATTTTATCTTTTTAAAGATTTTATTTATTTGACAGAGAGAAACACAGTGAGAGAGAGAGAGAGAGAGAGAACACAAGCAAGGGGAGTGAAAGAGGGAGAAGCAGGCTTCCCACCGAGCAGGAAGCCCATCATGGGACTTGGTAACAGGACTCTGGGATGGTGACCTGAGCCCAAGGCAGACGCTTAACAAATGAACCACCCAGGCACTCCTCTAATAATTCATTTTAAAATATCTGGAGAAATGTACAAACCACGTGTTGTTCAAACAACACTCATGAAATATTTTTTTATTAAATGAACTGGTAACAAATAATGAATGGTAGTGAGCATAAAATTATTTTATCTAGTAACGGTCTAGACTATAGCTATTAAGTATTCAACATTCTTTCAGGTCATAGGTCCTATTGGTAACAATGTAAGGGTATAGGTTTGACATTATTTTATGA
Organism: Spilogale gracilis; assembly: GCA_004023965.1. NCBI lineage: Eukaryota > Metazoa > Chordata > Mammalia > Carnivora > Mephitidae > Spilogale > Spilogale gracilis. The sequence goes on from PITA01006127.1 coordinate 50,159, forward strand.
ATGGTACTATGGATCCATCTGGAATGAAGAGATACTCAACCCTCTCTGAGGAGAGGTGAATCAGGCTGGGGCATACCTACTTGAAGGGTCTGGCTCCCTTCAATAACTTTCTTGACTTGACTGCAATTTATGGAGGATTGGGTGACTAAGGCCACAGGGTTCTGCCCCATAGCTTCAGCCACTTGGTGATTAACATTACCTTCATTTGATTTTGCTCAAAAAATATGGTTCAGAGATTACTTCCCTACAGAGAAGAAGAAACATATCCTTTGGTATGGGTTTTCATGTCTGTCGGCAGTCTTATTTCTCAGTACAAATAAATTCATTGACATTTATCAAACATTCTTCCATGTTTTCAAGGAATGTTTTGTTCACCTCGTACCTAATTACACTTGGTCAAGTGAATAGAATCAAATGATAAAAACATGTTGTACTGGGAGTGAGTTCACTCCTGCATGTCATAAATATTAACTATGCTTGGCATTATTCTTGACGTGCCGAGGTTAGAATGTTTTGTGATATGGACAGAAGACCAAGTTCTTTTACTCTTTTGTAGTTAATATTCTATTGGGGAAGATAAACATTATATAATTAAATATAATAATCCCAGATATGATGAGCACCATCATGCTTTAAAACTGGTTTTGAACTTAGAAAATGGTCTTTTGACTAGAAAATGTAAGGCTAAAGCCAAGAGGAACTGAATATAAACACTTTTAGTACAGTCGTTCCTTGTGGGAGTACAAATTAACAATCTGAGGTTGCTACACATGTATCCTGAGATTGAACAAACAAGTGGTGGGGGGTCAGGTTTCTTACTGTTGGAGTGGGAGGTTACAGATAAGCAAGCAAGTAGAATAAACCTTCTGATACTGGATGAGAGTTGGAGATGTCCATATTAACTCGTCTTTTGCCTAACACAGATGGACAGATACAGGAAAAAAATTAGCTAAGTATGTTTAAGTGCTTTAATATGTATATGTATACCTTTTTAATTTTTTTTGATGGAGAGGGGTCACAAGTAGGCAGAGAGGCAGTCAGAGAGAGAGAGGAGGAAGCAGGCTCCCTGCTGAGCAGAGAGCCCGATGAGGCCTCGATCCCAGGACCCTGAGATCATGACCTGAGCCGAAGGCAGAGGCTTTAAACCACTGAGCCACGCAGGCGCCCATATGTGTACTTTCTAGCTGTGTTCACTAAGAGAGTTTCTAAGCAAGTATACCTCCATAGCAACAAGCACATTCAGTGCCCAGATCATGATTTCTAATACCATTCCCTAATGAAAGGAACTGGGGCTTCTTGAAGAAATTTTGGGTCAGGGAATATATGAAATGAGCCTGGAGCATCTTATGGTACCAGAAAGTAAGGAAGCATGCAAAAAACAAAACGAAAAGATGAAAATATATCAAAGGAACATAGAAATCAATCTGAAAGAATATGCACTGGACCAAACTTGGACAATCTGAGCAACAAAAAATTAAAAGTAACGGATTGTAACCAGAAATATTAAATAAACCTCCATGAAATCTATACAGAAACAAAGATCCAGTGGTGACCTGGTAAGTGTTTAATACAAATAAATGAATAAATAAGTAAATGGAGGAGAGGGGACAAACCTCTGGTAAAGAAGAATAATTTATGCAGATACCCCACTCATAGAAATGGAGCTTAAGCCCCACTCCCCCCAGTGTAGGCTGTAGCTCATGACTTTCTTCCAAAGAGACCAGTGATGGAAAGGTGTGGGAAGAGGGGGGAGAAGAGTAGCTTAACTATGGAGAAACCTGAAAAACATGGTCTTACCTGCTGTCCAAGGTTATCATCTTCAGTGATAACTCATGTTGGTGGCATGTGCCCTTGATATAATCTAGTGAGAATGGCACTTCACTCATGTGGTCTTCCTCCCAAAAACCTGTAACTTCAGTCTAACCATAAGAAAACCTTCAGAGAAACCTCAGTTGTGGGATATTGTACAAAATTCCTCACCAGTACACCTCTCAAAACTTTGAAAGTCACTGAAAATAAGGAAAATCTGAGTATTCAAGAGAAAGGAGGCAAAGGAAACACAATAACTGAACATAACGTGTTCAGTTCATAATCAGTTCCTGATTGTAATCATGGAACAGGAAAGAACAGTAGGTAAAAACTAGTGAAATTCAAATAAAATGAGGAATTTAGTTAATCGTAATGTACCAATGTTGGTTTTTCCTGTTGTAAGAGATACATCACAGTAATGTATGATGTTAACAATAGGGAAAACTGGATGTGGGATATAAGAGGAACTGTGAACTATCTTTGCAAATTTTCTGTATATCTGTAACAATTCTAAAATTAACAGTCTATTTGAATTTAAAAACTGGGTTTGTGAAAGTACAGTGACAAAGGAAGAGTGAGTTGGTCACTTTAGACTGAAAGTAGTTGGAGAAAGTTTTTCTGAAGAAATGCTATTTCTATCTAGAGCCAGAAATGCAGAGTTCTGGAGGAAGGGTATTCCTGGTAAATGGAATAGCAGATGCAAAAGCTTGATGCAAGAATGAGCTTTGGGTGTTTAAGGAATAGCAAAAAGACTTGTGTGGTTAAGACAAGAGCATATATGGGCACCTGGGTGGCTCAGTTGGTTAAGTGTCTGACTCTTCGTTTTGGCTTAGGTCACGATCTCAAGATTGTGGGATGGAGCCGTGCATCTGGCTCTGCGCTGGACATGGAGTCTGCTTAGGATTCCCTCTCTCCCTCTCCTTGTGCCCCTCCCCCTGCTCATACACTCTCTAAATAAAGAAAAAACCTTAAAAAATCTATATGTAGCATATGAATAGAGAAACTGGTATAGGATGAGAGCAAAGAAGAAATCAAGAGGGTAGACTGTCTAGGGCTTTGCACATGTCTTCTGTACTAGACAAGGAGCTACCTAAGCGTAGGGCATATGACATTCTTTTCTCCCCTAACTCTACTATACTGACTCAAATACAGTAATCACTTCTTTCTTTTCCCTTTCTTTCTCTCTCTCTCTGTCTCTCTCTTTCTTTCTTTTGAGTAACTTACTTCAAAACCAAGGGGGAAAGAAATAGGTCCCATAGTGTGCTGGTAAATATATAACAACTGATACTCTTGAGGGGAATAAAGCCCAGATTTGTACTGTTGATCAAATTCCTTGGTATGAATAGTCCCACCATGGCCAGTTTGAATCTACCGATGTAATATCACTGACAGAGGCATTAGGGAGAGCCAGCATGGCTCTAGCACATCATTGCATAGAGACCACTTAAGATCTCTCTGAATAATACTCATTTAGTGCGATTCTCAGTTGGCAATGATCCCACTTGCTCAATTACAAACACATTTTTTTTCTGGCTTTTTTCAGAAGGACATTATGAGAGACATTATTAAATTATAAAATTGCTCAGAAAAAAAAAGTTCAGTTGGTAATTCCTTTAACTTGTTCTTTGTAAGCTAATTTTGGCTCCCTCAAAATCCCTAATTCCCCAAAAGAGTACCCATAATTCATCTTGGCCTGAATCATTTTCTAATGTTTTCTGGGTCTTCAAAAACTCATCTACCTATCTTTCCTTGGACACATTATAATTCTCACATTTTTGAAAAGCAGAACATCTACTTTCTTCAACGCCACCACTTTTGTGCCCGTGACCGCTCAGTGATTATGGGCAGTAATTTGGGAACTTATGGCAATGAATTCCCTTTTAGTTTAAGTAGCTGGTTGGAATCGCCATCCTGAGGTCCTAGAATGTGGCCAGCATGGTCCTACCAGCGCCCTTGCTGGACCTGATGCAGCTGACGACGAGAGACGGCAACATACCACAGCAGCTGCTCTGTGGCCCTGCTGAGTTTAGAAAATGAAGGGAGCCCGAGCTGAAGGAGTGATGACAGAAGGACCTACGGAAAGGCTACAGCTCTCTGTGCAAACTCATATGATGGCTTGGACATACAGTCCTCACTAAATACTCCAGAAGGTGGAGACTTTTTGTGTATATGAGACAAAAATTACCACAGACCCTATCTCAATGATGTGAAATGCTCAAACATAAAGAGCAGCATTTATTAGTAGCATAGCCAAAAGTCACAATGTTGGTAACAAAGCCAAGACCCCACTTAAACTGAAGTCTTCCAAAACCAGATCCTGTTCTCTTTCCATTTCACTATGCTGCATTTTTAAGCTGGCAAACTTTTAGTTGATAAACTTCTGGAAAGTGGGGCTTCTGACTTTTTATATGTGGCTTGGAAACAATAAATGGTCCAAACACTAGTAGAAAATCAATCATACTGCTTATTTCACAAGAGCTGTTAGTCCCGCTGCTTATTAGTATTGTCTGGGGGAGATTAATAAAATGCATATTCTAGGCCAGAGACCTGGTGATTCTGCCTCAAGAGGTTTCTGACAAGGCTCAAGCTCTGTATTTTTAATAATCATCTAACATGGTTCTTCTTCTCCTAGTTCTGGAGGGGTGTTAGGGAATCAATGAAAAGAGAACATTATGATGAAACAGCTTTTTCTCTGTGTATGGAGTGTTTTGGCACCGTGCAGATACACTGAGTCTTCAGTGTGAACGGTACCAGCAGGCAATTTGTAACGATGAAGCAGGGATGGGCTGACGTGCTGTGCGCGCTGCCTACAGCTGTATCTTTAGTTCAGTCTGTACTCTAAAGACCTACTAGGGGGGTTGAGTAAATTGCGAAGAGTCAATTCCTTCCTTCCTTTCCTTTCCTTCATTTCTTTCCTTACCTCCTTTTCCTCCCTTTCCTTCCTCCCTCCCTACCTCTCTCCCCTCCCTCCTTCCTTCCCTCTTCCCTTCCTTCCCTCCTTCCCCTCCCTCCCTCTTTGGCTCTCTTTTCTCCAACATCAACAGCCCTCATTTTCTATTCTCTTTGCCATTTCCTGAAGCCAACAGCTGCTATTAAGTAAGTGTGACCATTCAGGCTTCTGGTGGGAGAAACACCCCGGAGATAAACCATTTTGCACACAAAATTTTTTAAAAAAACTATTATGAGATAACCACAGCAGAAACCTTGTTTGCTAACTAAAGAAAATCAGTATCTCAAAAGACAACATATACAGAGTAAACAGCAAAGAAAACATAAATAAAAACAAGGTAGTTATCTTTCCTTCCTTCAGATTTATATTCTGGTTTCTTCAGCCATTAGTAAATTGGCCTTTTACTTATTTCTTTCTATAGCTCATCAGGTTTGGTTTATATGCTTTCAAATATAGCCTATGATTTTATTTTCTCTGTATCACCATTTGTCAATGTCACAGGGACCTAGAGGTTTTCTACCTAAACTTCCTCCACATCCTCCAACACCCACCCCCCAAGCACACACACATCCCAATCCTGTTTTTCTCTGTGTTCACACTCCCCCGACTTCAGGGAACTGGGGAGTAACAGGAATAAGGACTCAAAATTTTCCCTTCTTTAGCTGTAACTAAAACTCATTAGGTACTACTATTGGCATGTTTTACATACCTAGATGAGATTTTAAAACAGCCACTAATTGATTTACTTCAGTATATTTACTGCAGGCATATCACAGAGCAGATGCTATGCTAAGCCACTGGGATATATCCCTTCAACAAGTCAGGCATTAATCATGACTTCTTGAGCTTATATTCCAGGAGGGAAGATAGACATTAAACACTTCATTGAAATCAGAATGATTGTTATGAAATACAGAATACCACCAAGGGAGAATATAATGGGGAGATGTAACCTACTCTGGGATTCACAGAAGGCCCCCATAATGACATGCTCAGCATACTGATGGGGGCAGAAGAGGTAAAGGAGAGAGTAGCAAGAAATCAGGTGAGGAGCAGGGGCCAGATATTGGAAGGCTAGGCAGCATTTAAAGCCTTTGACGACTCACTTGAAGGTTTAATATAGTTCACCGTCTTCAAATGAGTGGAATATTCTCTTCCCAAAGCACTAACATGTATGAAGGATCTATTTTCAAACCCATTTTGACAACTGGCTACAGTTGCTTAAGTATTTAAATGTACTCTTCGTAAAACCAACTTCCTTCTGTCCTTAGCATATGTTTACACAATAACCACGTTTCCCGGGTATTTGTGTAACAATTAATAATAATGCACTGAGTTCAAGAATATGCTGATGGATCATTTCACTTCAAGCTGATATTGACTCATGGGCGAGAATTCCCGGAATCCACTGATTGTAGGAGATCAATACATTACATGTAAGAAGCATTTTTTTTCTAGTTTATTGATAATTTCATGTAGTTCAGAAACCAGTCTTACCTAAATCATGATACATTTAACCTCAGGAGAATCCTTCAGTCCATTTATACCCTCAATATCTCATCTTCTACCTATGTTAATGTTTCTACTTACAACCACTATTTTAAAATAGGAAGGAGATTTAGAGATAATTGAATCCAGATCACTACCATTCCAAGATACCGAGAGGCTCACCGATCAGCCCCAGACCATACTGTCAGTTAGGACAGAGATGGGCTGTACATGCTGATCTCCTGATTTAGTTTCAAGGTTTGCAGACCAATCTCAAACAATGGTGATTAAAAATGGGGACCCAGCACTCCTTAAAATAATTACTGTGCAGTAAATTTGATATACAATATATGCTTTTATTCCAGCTAGCTGAGTTTAAGGACAATTAGAAACCAAAACAACCCAATCCCAAAGCAAACCCCAAACTCCTTCTTGGAAAAGATATGATTTTCTTGGACCTTAACTAAGAAGAGGGATATTCAATAATTATCAAGGTTCAAATGTTAATTCCTACTATTTTTTTTTGCTTTTAAGAAAAGGAAAAACTTTTACTAAAACATTTCAAAAGGTTTTACAGAACACGAACCAGCTTTTATAAACTTACAACTTGATCGTATAATATGAAATAAACTTAAGTTGAATGTAGTTTCCTTTAAAGATAATCTAATTTCTAAAAAGTTAAGAAATAGTGCTTGACAAAATATTTTGATTTTATTACTCCTAAAATACACTTTTAAAAAATGAGAACAACTTGAATTTGCTCATCCTTAAAGAGGAGGCAATCGCTTTTATGCCTTTTGATAATAGTCATTTAGCTTGGTTTTTGTTATTTACTCTGATATGCTCTGTGGGTTATGTACTCCCTTGTGCTCAATAAATGGCTGCTGTTGGACTGACTGACAGATGTGTTTGATCCCCTAAGCACTACTGTAGAGAGCACGGATACACAGATGCTGGAAGGGAGAAGCTTACAGATTTAGGAAGTGAGGCAGGGAAAGGAAGGAGGTTAGGGCTTATCAAGGAGCTGAGCCCTATGTTGCATTTAAAATTTAATAGCTGTCAATTATTTGGATGCATACGTAGGGAACTAGTGAATCTTAGTGTTATGGGTTATTGTAAGTGTTAGATAACAAAATAGGGTTCTATTTTAGCCTTTGTTTTCATCCCAAATATTTTTTGTAAACTTGAAGAGGCAAGCACAATTTCCTAGTAATGCAACCTAGGCCCTGGAATACACCAGATTATCAATAATCACTTCCCATGGGCTCTGTGCTCTGGCTGTGCATGTCATGATAGATAAGACCATTTCTTCCAGAGAGCTCACAGATAAGTTATACAAGTGAGGTGTCTCTCTCACCATGGGCACCAACCTCTATTAACCATGACTTTTACTTTTTTGTATTCTCATGCTTCGACAGCTTGGGGCCTGGCTGACCTAGAGGGACTCCCACAGTTGGCTAATTCCTAGAGCTAGCAAACAACTTACCTGGGAAATATGCCTTTCATATCCACACCAATCGATCCAGAGCCCATACCCCCAACCATCCCTTTTATCAGGCTCTTACCTCGTGGTCACTATCCCCCCGCCCTAACCACCCCAGGGCCAGGTACCAGACAGCCAGGCACAGCCCCCATGCCCCAGAGTCCACTGAGATTATTCAAACTACCCAATCCTCAGACTGCTCACGCTGTTCTCATCCATTCCTCCCCACAGAAACCACAATAAAAGCTCCTGGCCGGGGTTTCCTCATTCTCCGCATGCCTCCTGACTGACCCTGGTGCTTCCCTTATGCAGTCCAGCATGGCATGCATTACTGTGTGTCCTGTTTCTAGCTTGTGTGAGTAGAGCAATTTTTTTCCTTCATGGCAGTCACAACCATGTCTGTGTGTCTTAGCATTCCCAATTAAGGCAAACCCTTAGAACACAACCCCACCAAATCATTCTTTGTTTTCAACTAAGGTCTCAGAGATAATTTAGGTTGGTAGGAGACATGAGTGTAGATGGGCCAAGGAAGAAAGCATCTACAATGCACAAGTAAATAAATTATGAACTTTCTACAGGTAAAGGAGGGAAAAGGCCATGAAATAAATCCAAAAGAACTAGATTTTATATATGTCCAGTATATGAAAGGCAATAACTTTAAAGCACTTATTGAAAATGAACTGAGTGCCAACCTCCAAGCAAATTTCAAGGAATGAGATAGTTTCCCCACATGGGTAAGACTATATTTATCATTTTTATTTAATCATTCTTTGGAAATAATTCTTTGGAGAGCACGGGTGAAAATATCTAGTCATAAAACACCAACGGTGGTAGTTTAAAGTACTTGTACTTGAAAGATTAGATTGAGCCTGAGGATTGAATAATTGTTATAGAGTTATGAAAATAATGGACCATGTTAAGGAATTAAAGGTTTTCAGATATATATACTCCGGGAGCCAAAAATCAATATTAATTAACATTGTTAAATGTTAACTATGTTAACTGTTAAATGTCTCAGTGTGCTCAATATTTCAAAATATACTTTCCTACTATTTATAGATATATGATTATGAAATGGAAATTGAATTAAATGATCTTTTTTCCTGTACAGAAAGAGCAGTAGTAAAAGAAAGATGATGAATTTTATTTTATTTTAAGAATGAATGATAGAATTCTCCCTTCTCCCAACATAGGAAAGTGACCATAATTTCTATGCAATTATATGCTTAACAGTAGCCATGATGTAGGCCTTCTTACCTATCTTCCTACCATGCACATGATTCATGGAACTTCAGTAGACAAGGCAAACACCCGGTGCTTTTTGTTGGTTTTCTCACACTATCTAGGTGTGTGTGTGTGTGTGTGTGTGTGTGTGTGTGTGTGTGTGTGTGAGAGAGAGAGAGAGAGAGAGAGAGAGAGAGAGAGAGAGAGAATGACATAGTTTCAGGCATTATTCAGTTAATCAAACCAAAAAAGAAAACCAAATAAAAAGCAGCCTAGAAAATTGTATTAGGAAAATTCTCACTGAAATATGTTACTATTCAGCATGGAGGTTCACACCATTATGTTTATCCTCAGAAAGCATCCCTTAAAATGCTGCAGCTGTGGAACCTTATGAAAACCCAGAGCATCTGTACCGTGACAAAAACTCATTGCCAAGGCCCTGGTGCCAGCCTACTGATGGGCGTGGAGAATGTCTACCACTGTCTTCAAGAACATTCTTCAGATGTTCCAGAATCATTATCACTGGCCCCATGGAAAGACACATTTGTCAAAGCACTGCAGCAGACTGTTGATCTTTTTTTTCTACAGTTGATATGCAATAAAGTGGAATGACATTCATTCTCAAGTCAGAGGTCACAGGTATCTAAGAAAGGAATATATGTAACAAAAATTTGTTGCCAGTACAGAGATGGAATTCTCACTGGTGTGCTGGAGCAGTGAACAACCAAATGTGAGAAATTAGAAAATAAACTCACAGGGATTAAAAGGAGTCCTATAGCTTACCCATACATTAAATAATCAAGGAAAAAGTGAGGGCCTTTACATTTATTGAGTGATTAAATTGACCCATGCTCTGTGCTAATGGCTTTACCTATGTGATCACATTCTAACCACCACAATAGCCCTGAGGGTAATCATGATACCAAAAATAATAATACTAATAATCGACATTATAGAACACTTGCTATATCCCAGATTCTAAGAGTCTTGCTCATATTAACCTGCTATTAAATTTTCTCAAAAAAAACAGTGGCAGGACATATTACTGTACCAATTTGAGAGTTAAAGAAACTGAAGCACAAAGATATATGTAACATTCCCAATAGCCAGAAAGTCAAAGGGACCCCAATACACATCATGCAAGAAACATCTGGAGATTTTAGTAAGAAAAAGGGAAGATTCAAAATGGAATCAGGTTGGTGGCCACCTTCAAATGTACAGATGCCTGACATCCAAAGGACAGATTACATTGGATCACCGTGACTCCAAAACATCTTGCCACAAACAAAGAAAGAGTGGAGGAGACAGGGTGGCATTCTGAACTATTCATGAGTGAACATTGCCTTAGGGAACTGGTAATTCTCCTGCAACCTCCATTACAAAAGGGTTCCGGTAAAACTAGGCAATCACCAGGCAGAGTAAAATGAGGCGGACTCAACCTTTCAAACCCCAATGATCTGGATTTCAATCTTTGCAACTTTCTGTGTGACCTGGGAAAGCTACTTAAGTACTCTGTGGCCGTTCCTCATCAATACCAATGGAAGAACTAGGTATCTAGTGCACGGATAATAAGGTTTGCCACAGGATAAGCTCAACCCAGTGCAGCACCTGGCAAACATGAGAGGATCATTCTGACAACAATTTATACTTAGCACCTTTCTAAGGTGTGAAATTGTAGCTAAAGGCAAAAAATATATACCTGAGGGTTTTTTTTTCCCCTTGTCTTAATCTTTTGGGCTTTTATGTAGATTTCATTATTGACGGTTCTGTGACAATTTTATATCTAAGGATAGCACAAAGAGACCAATTGTAAATATGTTTAGGAGAGTCTGGCTTCTGATTTGTTTCCATGAGAAAGAATTCTAAAAATTTACTTTAGCTCAGGGTGGTTGCAGTGGGTACAAGGGGCTTTCTAAATATTGAGGGGATGATGCCCAACTTTTTACTTACTCATTCTGCAGTTTTCCTACTAGTGTGATTCATATGCAGAAGATCCTTTTTGTGGATCTGTCCTTTTCTTACATTTGTCTGTTGTGACATATTTTCCCTAAAATACAGCTGCCAGTTTGATCTACATGCTGCGTCAGCTAGAAGGGTATGAAATGCCTCTCCCAGATTCAGCTGGTCCAATGGAGTGGCTTTGATTTTTCTTTCCCAGCTGCTGTGTAAATTGGCTGCTCCTTGAGTGTATTAGAACTAGTTTATGTTTCATAGCATTTAATAGCTTTGGAATTACCAGAAATAGCTATCATAATAAACGTGAAAATGACAGCACTCATTCTTCTTCTTGAGGATAAGAGACCCAAACTTCCTTCCATGCCTTTTATCTCCTTCTCTAACAGGTAAAGCCAACTACAGCACAGCTATTTGCAATCAAGTATTTGAAAAGATTCCAGAAATCTTCCTTCTTTAATCCTTCCCTGCTTTAAATTTTAGTTGTTCTTTTTCTTTAATTTTCCTTTCTTCACACACTATCTGTATGAAAATAACCCTTCACCCAGAAAAAAAGATTAGATGCACATGACAACAACTTTCTGTGCTAAATATGGTCTATTGCAAGGGAAAAGAGAAGGAGAAAATGGCAACTAGAGAAACAAGGATGCAGAATTTGAGCTCTACAGTAGGTTCCCAATGATTCCATGTAGTGTTCTCTCAGCAACTCCAAACCAGCCAGGACATTTACTCACCTTCCAACCCCTACCAATTCAGCATAGTTGCTCTGAGCTTCAAAGTGAGCTTTCTTTAATGGACCCTAGAAATCTAGTTATCTTTTTTTTTAAACCAAAAATAAAGCTTTTCATTGTCTAGGGATGAACTAAGAGCCCTAAATAGAAATAGCCTATGTAAAATGTAACACATGGAATCAAAATGATACAGAAAATAATTCTACCTGAAATACCCATCACTGTGCGGCGGGGGGGGGGGGGAATTATGTGCTGAGTTACTGAAAAGTATGAAAATAAAGAGGATACTTCTGTAGACAAGCTGAAGACAAAGTTTCTCCTAAATTTTACTAGAAACTGCCCTGTCCTTTATCAGAATTCCAGTTCCAATCTGGCCTTCAGGTTAGCAATGAGGGCATTCTTTTGTATTAATTCATATTCCATGAGTTGACTCCATTTATTTTGCCCTCAAACATCTCAATGAATCTAGCTTCCTGGATTCCTCCCCTAATCTCAAACTTGAATCACAAAAAAAATCTAAAATAATCTAAATACTAGTTCTGCTTACCCATTAGACACAATACATAGTTCCTTCTGCTCTAGAAGGAAGCAGTCCAGTTGATGTTTTCTAAACTTACTTAAAAGACAAGAGGGGAGTCACAGATTGTTTCAACTTGATATCTGGACAGCTACATACATAGCCTTTGTGGTTTTTTTGTCTATTTATCTTTTTACATAGCATTTATGAAAGAATGCTGATCTACTTATATTCTGCAAGTTATCAAAGGAAAATCTCAGTCATCATTTGGTGTTGCATTTTCCCTACCATTTAAAACTCCAACTTGATCTAGAACAGTGACCGCCACCAGGTCTTGAAGGATTTGCACACCCCCCCCCCCCAAGACACTGGTTTTCCCCATTCACCCTTGGGTTTTTTCATTCATTTACTAAGGGCTTATCTATCTCTGTCTTGTCTGGTATGCTACAAAGAAATGTAAAGAGAAGTCACCCTTTTGGCATTTATAACCCCAAATGGAAAACACTTCAACCTCTACTGAGGTTATTTTAACTATCTCTTTGATGATACAATTTTTTCCCCTCTCTTTCTCCTTTAGTTATGTCCATTTCACACTCAAAGTATTTATTTGAACATGGTCAGCTCAAGCTGATTCTTTTAATGGTGCCAGGTGGCATGGCTGAGTGTCTGACCTCCCTTTCATTAAAAAAGTTTTATTAGCACTGAGCCAGCAAGCTTTCTATTCCAGACCCACATGAAAAGCTGAATAGGCACAGGACACTTGGCCTGTTTATTACCATCTGGTTCAAGTGACTTTCGACTACACCAAATCTGTCCCCACCTGTGAATTCACCCTTGAAACTGAGCTAAGGGAGTAAGAGTCACAAGCGCATCCAGGCCTTCCGGGAGTCACTGCCAAGTTTAGGTTTCACATCTGACAAGAAGGGTGTTTCAGCCAACTGACATCCCTCTCATAGCAAATGCAAAGTTGTTTAAGTGATTTTAAGAAAAGACTTTGTTTAAAACCTAATGTATTCACCCAGGCAATTTTGGGGTGGACAGTCTAGTTCAGTCCTGAACTGTTAGAGAAGAAACAGAAAACATAACTAGCTTTCATTCTGTGGGGACCTAACGGTCATCTCAGTGAAATCATACCCCCCACGAGAAGACACAATTAGATCTGTATTCTCTTTGGAAACTTGCATTTCCTATCTACACTGTAATAAATTCCTTCCACAGGCTAAAAACAGAAGTGGTAGATGATGAAGGGTTGAGACTGCTACTGAGACAGGGTTACTGGTGGCTGGAGGATCTTGTCTTTTCACTACAACATGAGCAGTCAGTACTTACTTCTACATGTCACCATCACTTCACTGTTGCCCTCTCATGCTTATTCATAGCTTTTGAAAATGTTTATTTTATGGTCCCAAGAGTAGCAGCACTGTTTATTTTTGATCATTCATAGTTGCCTCAATATTTATAAGATGACATCCACTGTTTTGCATCTCATCAGTTTAAAACTTCAGCGCTCAGGGCTAAATCTTAGATTACCAAGACTGAGGGTGAAGAATGCCAAACTATCCATAGTTGAGGGGATTTTTTTTTCTATTTTCATCTCTCAAACTGATCCTCTGTGCTGAAATTAAAAATAGCAAAGCAATTAACTATAACAAGGAATAAACAAAAGACAATCAGTTATAATACTCTGGGTGGACAAGTTTCAGGACAATGAGATCTTTAATACTACTTTGGAATATGAACGTTCCTCTGGTTATATTTTATACCAGTCTATGTTAGTTTAGAGTCTGTCCTGGTTATGTAGCTTTCTGTCTTCCACTCAAGCAAGTAAGTATCATGAGGGCCTCAAGTCTATTCCTGACGATTAAAAGAGTTTCTTCAACAAATATTTGTTGAGTGAATAAATGAATGAATAAATGTATGAAATGCGATTAGGCAACTGCCAAATGCAATAAAATAAACTTTAAACTTTGTTCATGTTATTCTTTATAGGAATTTATTATAAGAAAGGTACTATATATGAACAGGTCTTTCAGTATACCACTTTTAATATTCCAAAACCAAAAGAACTGACAGGATTTCTTGCCCCATTAGACAGGAATATGAGCAAAAGAGAGGAGTCAGAAAGGTTTTGTCCTGAGCAATCAGAAAAAAAAAGGCATTGCCATTAACCAGGATGAGGAAACTACAGCAGGAGCAAAGTTCAGGGCATACTAAGTTTAGACACATAAGCAACATGAATACCAGTTTGGAGTTAAGAGAGAAATACAAACTAGAGATAAAAACGCAGTAGTCATCAGTCATGAAATTTCATGCAATGATCTAAAAATTAAACATAAAAAAGAAAAGAGATCCAAGGACAAGGCTTTGGGGCATTCTAACATTTAGATGCCCTGGGAACAAGGGAAGAACCAGCGAAAGAAATCCAAAGCGGTAGTTAGAGAAGAAAGAAGGAATTAATTAAAGTGCATTGTCTTAGAACCCAGGAGAACAAAGTGTGGCAAGAAGGAGATGACGAACAGTGGCAACTTTTTTTTTTAAACAAGTTCTTATTTATTTGTTTGTTCGTTTATTTGATAGAGACAGAGAGATCACAAATAGGCAGAGAGGCAGGCAGAGAAAGAGGGGGAAGCAGGCTCCCTGCTGAGCAGAGAGCCCGATATGGGGCTCAATCCCAGGACTCTGAGATCATGACCTGAGCCGAAGGTAGAGGCTTAAACCTCCGAGCCACCCAGGGCGCCCAACAGTGGCAAATTTTACTATCAAATAAGGTAAGAACTGAAGTACATCTTTTTTTTTTCCCCATGGGGATCATTGTTAACATGGGGTCCTTGAGGAGATATTTCCTATATTCCTACTGTTGTAGAGGTTGGACACAAGAATCTGTTCTTAAAGGGCCACAGGCAGAATGGGTGCAATTCAGTAATACTGCCCTTGGAACCAGTAAGTATGGCTTGATGATAGGCAGGCAGTGAGATACTAATAGAAGATCAGCTGCATTACAGAAACAGTGCAATCAGGCAAAATTATAAGGTTGACAAGGATATCCCAAAACACCTAAGGTGAGCTATTAGAGATTAGAGATTCTTCTTCTCATGTACAAGGTGATACTGTGGTTTATTTTGATTGTCTCTTAAGAACTCCATTTACTTGACTATAAAATGAGTTTGGATTCAACTCATGCATTCGTTCAACCTGCAAATATTTAGAAAGCACTTACTGTGAGCCATTCATTGTCCCAGGTGCTATGTAGAGCTGTGAGCAAAGCAGACATACTTCTTGGAGCTTACATGTTTGTGGTAGAAAACAAAAATAAAAGAAAAAAACTATCTTTATTATACTAGATGAAGATAAGTGCCTAGAGAACAATTAGGCAAGGAAGGGGGATAACGAGTACAGGAAGAGGTGTGATTCAATTTTAAAGAAGGGAGTTGGGAGGGGCACCTGGGTGGTTCAGTTGGTTGGGCACCTGACTCTTGATTTCAGCTCAGGTCATGATCTTGGAATTGTGGGATCGAGCCCTGCATTGGGCTCCATGCTCAGGAGGGAGGGTGCTTGAGTTTCTCTCTCTCTGTGCCCCTCTGTTCTTTCCCCTGCTCATGCTCAAGTGCACACTCAAACACACACTCTCTCTCTAAAAACAAATCTTTTTTGTTTTAAAGAGAGGGTAGTCAGGGGGAAAACACTACATTTAAACAGAGCCCTCAAGTAGGTGAGTGCATAAGCCCCAGAGACACACTTGAGGCAAAAGCACTGAATGTAGAGGAAAGCCTATGTGAAGGCCATAAAGAAGGGATGTGCCTACTGTGTGCTACAGGAACTACAAGAATGGTTTAGGGGGCCGCGGCGGGGGGCAACTAGCAGAAATATAAGGCACAGATTGAGAGGACAGTGGACAGTTAAAGATGTGTGTATAAGGCTTTGCAGGTGTAAAAAGGGCTGTGGCCTTTACTATTATGGCAAGGGCCTGCCCTATTTGCCCCTGAAGATCCCCTTACCACTCTTCTCCTTTCTGCCTTGGGAGGTGGAATCTATAGAATGCACCACCCTGGATCCCTTGCCCCATGACCTTCCTTTTGACTTGGCCCGTTGGAAGGATACACTGGCAGGAGTGGAGAAATAAGAGCCGCTTTTGCAGTCACATGTGGCTGCAGCTCCCTTTAGGCATCCTCATTCCATGGCTGTAGCTCTCACAGTGTCCTGGTGAAAATGTTACTTCTTTTAACTTGTTCAGACCTGGACAAGGGAAGTTTCCAGGTGTTGCTGGCCCCCGCTTCTTTCCGTGCTCTTTGTTTTCCTTAATTTCATAAATTCTCATAGTCTCTTCATTAAATTCTATTCTGTTAAATACTTTCTACAATCTCATTTACAATTCAATTATTTGTTTATTTACTTATTTATTTTGAGAGAGAAAGAAAGAGAGAGAGAGCAAGCTTGAGTGGTGGGAGAGGAAGAGAGGGGAAGAGAAAATCTCAAGCAGGCTCCACATTCAGCACAGAGCCAGACATGGTGTTTGATATCACAAACCTGAGATCACGACCTGAGCCAAAATCAAGAGTTGGACGACGCTTAACTGGGCCACCATACAATCTCTTCTACTCTGCCAAAATCTGTACAGAATCAAAAAGAAAGGCATTAGAGGGTTTTGAGCAGAGCAGTGACATGACCTAACTTATATTTTAAAAGGCTAATGTTGGCTGCTGTTTTGAAAACTGACTCTAAGGAGACAAGCATATAAGCAGGGAGATCAGACCATTTAATAGACTAAAAGTCCACGTAAAAGAGGATGGACTGGCTTGGGCAAGGATGGTAGTCGTAGAGGTAGAAGAACTTTTCAGATTTGGGATGTATTTTGAAGGTATATCCAACAGAAGTTGCTCACAGATCAAATGTAGGGGTGAGAAATGTAAAAGAGTCGAGAATGACTTCTATGGCTTGTGTTTCATCTCACATTCTCTTCTTCTTGGTGCTGATGAACATAGTCACTTCATATTATGGTCTGCAATGCATCAGCATGTTTACTATTCTCTTTACTAGAAAAAAAAAGGGCCATATGAAGTAACAAGAGTCTCCATGGACCCTGTACCTTACTTAATCAGAAGCCAGTGCTAGCTATGTTACAGGAATTGACTGAGATTGGTTCTTAAGAAGTATTACAGAACATACAGACCCAAAGACTTTCGTTTCTTTCCAAATACTCTTTTTTTAAGTCACTGCATCTAACGAAGGAAAAATATTTTTTGAACTTGTTTTAATAATGCTCTTTAGAACATGTTCTTATACAACAAAGGAATAATATGTAGTTACAGAAGAATGTTAAAGACATAGAGAGGTTATTTTATTAAGTAAAAAAATGTTACAAAACTTGGGGTGCCTGGGTGGCTCAGTTGGTTGGGCAACTGCCTTCGGCTCGGGTCATGATCTCGGGGTCCGGGGATCGAGTCCCGCATTAGACTCCCTGCTCGGTGGGAAGCCTGCTTCTCCCTCTCTCATTCCCCCTGCTTGTGTTCCTTCTCTAGCTGTGTTTCTCTCTGTCAAATAAACAAACAAAATCTTTTAAAAAATGTTACAAAACAGTAGGCAAACTTTGTCCTTGTTTTTTGAAAAAAAGTATATGTGTATTACATATATGTGGCAAACTGACTGCAGTTTCTGTATCCTAGTCCACTGATAGTGCCCTCCCTCCACTTACCGTGGCCTTACTTTGGCCAATAGAACAGAAACAAATATGATTCAAGCAAGAACTTTGAAAAGTTCTTGTGTATTGGGACTTGCTGCTCTTAGGGCACTCCAAAAGTCATGTGAGTAAGCCTTGCTAGCATGCTAGATGTTGAGAGATGACACAAGGGCAGACTAATGTCATCCTAGCCTTCCCATATGAGGCCATCATACACAATCAGCCCCAGTCACCACCAGCCGACCAGAGACACATGAAACCAGCCAGGCCTGGCTCAGAACTGCACAGTTGCACAGTTGAACTCAAATATCCAACCTGCAAAATCATGATCTGCTGTGGGCCAAATGTTTATGACCACCCCCCCCCATTCCTATGCTGACATTCTAAGACCCAATATGACTGTACTTGGAGACAGGGCCTTTACCAAAGTAATTAAAGTCAAATGAAGTCATAAGAGTGTGGCTCTAATTCAACAGAAAGACATCAGAGAGCTTATAAAAAGAGACACCAAAGAGATCACTCCTGTACTCTCCCCTCTCTTTGTGTGCATGTACATATGTATGCACACACACACACACACACACACACACACACACACACATCAAGAAAAGGTCAAGAGTAAAAAGAAAGAAGGTAGCCATTTATACACAAAGAAGAGAGCTCTTACCAGCAACCACCCATGCTGGTACCTTGATCTCAGACTTAGAGCCTCCAGAACTGTGAGAAAATAAATTTCTGTTACTTAATCCACCGAGTCTGTGATATTTTATTATAGCAGCCAGAGGTGACTAATACATGATGTAAATGCATGGTTGTTGTTTTAAGTCACAACATTTAGGATAGTTTGTTACACATCAAAAGCTATTGCATATTCATATGTAGTTGATTAATGCATACACATAAAATTAAAGATAACTGCTTAACAGCCCCAAATACCCTTCTGAGTGGTGGGATGATATGTGATTTCCATTATTTTCTTTTTTTTTTTTTTTGCAGTACACATTTTTGCAGTAAAACATAAAAAGTATCATTGGAGTAAAGCAATATGAAAGACTTATTTTTTTTAAGTTGCTGTATTGAACTTTTTTCTTTTTTTAAATTTATTTGTCAGAGAGAAATAGCACACATGCACTAGCAGAGGGTGCAGTAGGCAGAGCGGGAGAGCAGCAGAGCAGGCAGGGGGAGAAGCAGGCTCCTCGTGGAGCAGGGAGCCTGATGTGGGGCTCGATCCCAGGACCCTGGAATCGTGACCTGAGCTGAAGGTAGCTACTTAACTGACTGAGCCACCCAGGTGACACTGAAAGACTAACTTCTTAAAGCAGCAATGGAAATTAAGGATGAGAAAAAGACAGTCTAAAGCTGAAAGAAACATCCACTAATTGTGGGTTGGAATGAGAAAGAGCATCCAGGGGCTTGTAAACTCTACCTCCAGAACAATACTATTAAAAATGGCCATAAAGAAGATCTCAAAAGGCTCTGCCTTATGTCTGTACCTGGTCCTGGCACAGGACACAGAAAAATTACAAGCTAATTGCGCTTAGTAAGCCCCTCTACCTTGTCCACTTCAGCATCCTCAATGCCCAAGAGCCTCAATGTGTTTTCTTAGATAGAAAACTAGGCCAAGGAAGAGAAGGGTGGAGAGAAACATGTATTCTGTTACATGGTTTCTTTTGCTGAGATAGCTTTTCCTCAAATGACAGTTAACCAGAAGCAATCAGTGTAATACACCATGTCAACAAAATGAAGGATAAAAATCATATGGTTTTTCTCAAAAGATGCAGAAAAAGCATATAACAAGATTCAAAATCAACTCAGATAAAAGTCTCAACAAAGTGGGGTTAGAGGGAACACAGCTCAACATGGTAAGGGCCATGCTGGAAAACCCTCAGCTGACATCATCCTCAATGGGGAAAAACTGAGAGCTTTCTCTCTAAGGTCAGGCACAAGACAAGCATGTCCATTCTCACCATTTTATATTCAACATAGTATTAGAAGTCTTAGCTGATCAATCATATAAGAAAAAGAAATGAGGGATCCATATTGGTTAAGAAGTTAAGCTGTCAGTATTTGCAGGTGACATAATATTTATACATAGAAAATACTAAAGACCCCCCCCAAACTACTAGATGTAATAAACAATTTCAGTAAAGTAGCAGGGTATAATATTCATAACCAGAAATTGGTAATGTTTCTACACATTCAATATAGTAGAAAGAGAAATTTAAAAAATACATTGGCAGTTGTACCAAAACAAAAATAAAACACCTAGGAATAAAATTAACCAAAAAGGTGGGTATGATGGGCAGGGGGAATGCCTGGATGGCATTAAGTGTCTGATTCAGTTTCAGGTCAGGTCCTGATCTGAAGATCATGGCTTTGAGCCCCACATCAGGATCCACACTCAGCACAGAGTTTGCTTGAGATAATCTCCCTCTCCCTCTGCTCCTCCCACTGCTCACACACATACTCTCTCTCAAATAAAGACGTCTTAAAAAAAAACTTAACCAAAAAGGTGAAAGACCTGTACTCTGAAAACTTTAAAACACTAATGAAAGAAATTCAAGATGACACAAATGGAAAGATATTCCATGCTTATGGATTGGAAAAATTAATATTATTAAAATATCGATATCACCACAAGCAATATACAGATTCAATCCAACTGAATCCCTATCAAAATCCCAACAGTATTTTTCATAAAACTAGAACAAATAATACTACAATTTATAGGGAACCACAGAAGACCCTGAATAGCGAAAGCAATCCTAACAAAGAACAAAGGTGGAGACATCACAATCCCAGATTTCAAGATACACTACAAAGTTGTAATAATCAAAACACTACATCAAAAACTAATGGTGTACTATATGTTGGCTAACTGAACATAAAAATAATAAAAAATCATAGTATTATACTGGCACAGATACACACAGATCAAGAGAACAGAATGGAGACCCTAAAAATAAACCCAAAATGATATGGCCAGTTAATCTATGACAAAGAAGGCAAAAATATACAATGGAGAAAAGACAGTCTCTTTAGTATCTGGACAGCTACATGTAAAAGAATGAAACTGGACCACTTTCTGACACGACACACAAATATAAACTCAAAATGGACTGAAGACCTAAATGTGAGATCTGAAACCATAAAAATCCTAGATGAGAACACAGGTAATTTCTCTGATATCAGCCATAACAACATTTTTTCTTTTTTTTTTTTTTTAAGATTTTATTTATTTATTTGACAGACAGAGAGATCCCAAGCAGGCAGAAAGGCAGGCAGAGAGAGCAGAGGAAATGGGCTCCCAGCTGAGCAGAGAGCCCAACATGGGCCTCAATCCCAGGATCCTGAGATCATGACCTGAGCTGAAGGCAGAGGCTTTAACCCACTGAGCCACCCAGGCGCCACAACGTTTTTTCAATATTTCTCCTAAAGCAAGGGAAACAAAAGCAAAAATAAACTATCAGCATCAAAATCAAAAGCTTTTACACTACAAAAGAAACCATTAACAAAACTATAAAGAGACTACCTATTGAATGAGAGAAGATATCTGTAAATGATACATCCAGTAAGAGGTTAATATCCAAAATATGGAAATAACTTATACAACTCAACACCAAAAAAATAAACAATCCAATTAAAAAATGGGCAGAGGACTTAAGTAGATATTTTTTTCCAAAGAAGACATACAGATGGCCAATACACATATGAAAAGATGCTCAACATCACTAATTGTCAGGGAAATGCAAATCAAAACCACAATGAGTTATCATCTAGGTCAGTTAGAACGGCTAAAGTCAAAATGACAAGAAATAAGTGTTGGTAAGGATGTGGAAAAAAAGGAACCCTCTTGCTGCTCATTCTGTATTGATTGGTGGGAATGCAAACTGGTACAGTCACTCCAGAAAACAGTATGGAGGTCCCTCAAAGAATTAAAAATAGAAATACCATAGGATGCAATAATTCCACTACTGGGTACTTACCCAAGAAAATGAAAACACTAATTTGAAAAGATATATGCATCCTTATGTCTAATGCAGCATTATTTACAACAGCTAAGATATGGAAGCAACCTAAGTGTCCATCAATAGAAAAATGGCTAAGGAAAATCTGGTACACACACACACACACACACACACACACACACACAGGAATATTACACAGCCACAAAAATAGATGATAGCGTTTTTTAATTTAAAATTTAACATTTAAATATTTAACATTTAAATAAATAATAATAAATTTAAATTTTAAATAAATACACACATTTAAAACAATATGGATGGACCTAGAGGGTATTATTTTAAGTGAAATAAGTCAGAGTGAGAAAGACAAGCGGAATCCTTAAAAAAAGAAAAAGAATAAACAAAAAGCAGAATCAGACCTATAAATACAGAGAATAAACTGATGGTTGCCAGAGTGGAGAGGGTGGGGAGTTGGACACAATGGGTGAAGAGGAGAGGGTGAAACCGGCTTCCAGTTATAAAATGAATAAGTACAAGAATAAAAGACACAGCATAAGGAATAGTCAGTGATATTGCAATAGCGGCATAACAGGACAGATGGTAGCTATATTTGTGGGGAACACAGCATAATGTATACATTTGTCAAATCAGTAAGTTGTACACCTGAAACTAATGTAACATTGTGTGTCAACTATACTCAAAAAAAAAGGAAATTTTAAAAAATGAAAAAAATCAAAGAAATCTGAACATTGTCTGGAATAATATTTTAAATAATTCTGTAAGGTGTGAAAAAAATAAGAGTGTAGAGCTCATGTTATGTATTCTAACAAATTTTAAATAAATATATTTTATGCATTTTAAAATAAAAATTTTCATGTAGCAGAAATATAAAAAATTCTCAAAGTAGATAAGCCACAGACTGGGAGCTAAAATTCCCAAATATATTCCAAAAACATATATATCAGGTAAAAGCTGGTAACCAGGGCATAAAAAAAAACTCCTACAACAGAATTATAAAAAGATACCTCAATTTAAAAAAAAGAGCAAAAACTGAACCAACTACTTCACAAAAGGAGGACATATGAATGGCCAATATACTCACAGAAAGATGCTTCACTCACTCAAGATGAGTCCTCAAAAATGTACTTTAAACCTAAGGAGTTCCCCACCTTAAAGGTGAAAATTAATAAGCCTGACAACATCAGATACTGGCAAGGACATGAAGCAGCTAACTCTCAAACAGTGCTGATGACACAGCAAAATGGTACAACTACTCTGGCAAAAGGTCTGCCAGTTGCTTATGGCACTGAATACCTGCTTTCTGACCCAGCAATTCCACTCCTAGCTATTTACCTAAGTGAAACAAATATCCAGAAAAACAATTTTACACAGACCTTCACAGAAGCTTTATTTTTGATAATCCCAAACTGGAAATTGCCCAGGTGTCTATCCATAAAACAATGGATTTATTCATGGTATGAACTTCCAAAGCAAGCAAAACTAGTTTATGGTGGCACAGAATCAAGGCAGTGGTTTTCATGGAGGTGTGTGTGTGAAAGATTTAACTGGGAAGGAGTAGGAGGTTACTTTCTGCCATGATGGTGATAAGTGTTCGGGTTACGTAGGTGTATGCATTTGTCCAAAAAACAAGTGTATGTTTAATATTTTTAACATCAATATATGTAAATTTTATCTTAAAATTTAAAATCTATAAACAAAGTAGTTAATAAATAAACCTGGGCAGGGAACAGTAAGAACACTAGAAGGAACAGTAAGTCTGAAGTAGAGAGATCCAAAACTGTAGAATAGGTTCAAAGAACTACAGGATATTGTCTAATGACTAAACAAAGAATCTTGCATTGCTCGTGTTCATAGTTATCCACAAGAGAAAATTAGTTTTTATGATCTCCAACATGAAATAAACACTGATAGGTTTGTAACATTTCCAAGGAAAAGAAACAAGCTTTTAATGTACAAAAATGCCTTCTGATGCATCTAAGTAAGTTTCTATCGTTCTCTTTGAACAAGTATGTACTTCAGAACTTGATTACTATACGAGTTCTGTTCTCCATGCCAAGCCCCAGCATTATCCAAGAGGGCTTCCATAGCCATTCAGATCTTTTATCCAACTTCCTAGTCACCAAGTTTCTTGATTTCCAGGGTACTCAACCACTAGTATATTATGGCCTCAAACTGGACCTTGCCAAACATAAAACTACAATAACCCTCAAAACTGTTATTTTAAAAAAACCTTTTATTATTATTTCTCTTAATGAGAAATATGGGACTTGAACTCATGACCCTAAGATTAAGAGCTGCATGCTCTACTGACTGAGCTAGCCAGGCATCCCAATCCTCATATCTTAAATACCACTTGAAACCTTCTTAAAAATGGTATCTCTTGATTTTCTTCATACTTCTCTAATCATGTCTTTCCAGTTCCTTTTGAAGACCTCACTAGCTCAGTCTATACTGCAAATTGTCATTAGACAAATTATAGTCATCACTACACACGTTCCCTGAATAATCTTGCCCATGCTCATGGCTTCCCCATCATATATGATGATGACTCTCAAATGTCTGTTGTCAGCTTAGACCTCTCTCATGCGCTCCATCCTAGTATCTAAGCTGTCTAATTCACTTTCCTACCTAGATATCCTAGAGGATCCTCAAAGTTGCTATATCAAATAGAGTTCAATGTCTTTCAGCAAACCCCTTCCCCATTTTTGTGTTCCTCAACCTGGAAATGGCATCATGACCATGAAAAATGAAAGTCAGCATTTATTCCTGCATTCCCTTAACTAGCCCTCCACATCTAGGGCTATGTCCTGCCACTTCTACCATCTTCATTTTTGGCGTATAATTTATTTTTAAAATTTTCTCCAGCTTTACTAAGGCATAATTGACAAACAAAAATTGTATACTGAAGGTATGCAATGTGATGATTTGATATACCTATACATTGTGAACTGATCACCACATTCAGGCAATGAACATATCCATCATCTTACATAGTTGTGTGTGTGTGTGTGTGTGTGTGTGTGTATCTCTGTGTGTGTGTGTGTGTGTGTGTGTGGGTGTGTGTGTGTGAGAACATGTAAGATCTACTCTCTTGTGTGCTGGTGGTTACCAGTTCCTGAGAGGTGGGGGAAATGGGGGGATGTAGATCCAAGGGCACAAACTTTCAGTTATAAGATAATAATTTCTGGGGATCTAATGTACAGCATGGTGATTATAGCTCATAATACTGTATTATATACTTGAAAGTTGCTAATAGTTCTGAAATGTTTTCACCACAAAAAGTAAATAGTCATTATATGATATGATGAAGGTATTAGCTAACACTATGGTGGCAATCATTTTATAATACAGAACTGTATCAAATCAATATGTTGCACACCTTAAACTTACACAAAGGTTTACGTCAATAATATCTCAATAAAACTGGAAAAAAATCTCTTAGCAACTTTCAAGTGAACAATATAGTATTATGAACAAGAGCCACCGTGCTCTCCAGATCTTATCCATCCTGCATAACTGAACTCTGTACTCTTTGACCAACACCTCCCCCTTTTCCCCACCCCTCAGCCTCTGACAACCACCATCCTACTCTCTGCTTTTATAAGTTTGTTTAGATTCTACATATAAGTAAGGTTGTGCAGTATCTTCATCTTTTTCAAGCCTGTTCATTCTCTCCACAAAACTTCACTCACTTAGTTTCTTTTTCTTTTTAAAGCAGGCCCCATGCCCAGCATGGAGCTCAACATGAGGCTTGCACTCATGACCCTGAGATCAAGAGTCGGGATGCTTAACCAACTGAGCCACTCAGGTGCCCCTCACTTAGTTTCTCATCTTGAAATGTGGGGAGTAGAATCAAGTGTGGCTGTGTGTGTGTGTGTGCACGCGCACGCACACACACAGAGTGTCACGGTACTCATCTGGTAACATAGGCATTTTCATCCTTGACTCCATGTTAAAATCACCTAAGGAACTCACACAATTCTGACTGAATAGTCTTAAATGGGATCCTGGCATGATACAGGAAGATTCCATGTGCAGCCATGGATGGCAGTCATTGGCAACTATTCAATGATCTTTTATCTTCTGCAGAATAAAGGTCCTCTTCTCACCTCAACTATACTTCCAAATAAATATCATGCTTCATCAGTCCCTGAAAACTCCTCCACGGGCTACATTAAACTACGTGTCATCTCCCCACCTTCTGTTTTCATTATTGCTTCCACCCTATGCTCCCTCCTCATCTAGTGAATACTCATCTTTCAATTCTTACAAAGGTGCTGATTCCCTCCCTTCTAGAAGTTACCCCTGGCTGGAATGTACCTTTCCCTCTAACAGATTTCCATCACAGCCACTAAACTGGTTTATTCACTTGCTTGCTTACATGTCTGTCTCCTCCTTTTTCAACTGTGACATTTTGAGGTCAAACCTCCTGTATCAGTTATCCTAATGATCCCAGAAGCCAGGACATAACAGCTGGATACAAACTAATTCAGTAAGTAAAACACCAATTAGCATTGAAAAGATAATCTAATCATTTCCAATTTCCATCTGTCGTTGGTTGGTAGATAAATTGGTCAGTTGATAAGAAAATGTTTTCTTCTCAACCTCTTGGCTATTTAATTGTCTTCAGTGACTACACTATTACTGTTTTCGTGGCCCTGAATTTCCAGTTATGTGATTCTTCAAACTGACTTCTGAGCTGTGTAGTAGGAAAACAAAAACAGTTGCAGAAAAGGCCCAGTGTTCTGAGTTTGAATCCCTGCTCACCTCATAAGAACTGTATAGTCATAGGGCAAATTCATTCAATGTTCTGATATTCAATTTCATCATCTAGGAGTACCATGAGGCCAAAAGTATGTCCACCTTGTTATCACCACAAACTCATTCAGTAACAGGCACCCAATACAGATTTAAAAAGACAATAATAAGGACTATGTTTAAGAGCTGTTATTTGGAAAAGATCATGTAATTGTAAATGTACAGTTCTTAGTAAAGGAACCACCATATAAGATATTTAATAAATAGCAACATTCCTACTATATCTTCAGCTCATTTGTTCACTACTTCCATATGGTCAATGATACATTCACCTATCCTCAAATACAGCCTAACTTGATACAACTCTCTGTCTTTTGGGCCTGGGCCATCTAGAATATGCTGTATTACACATGATTAGTAGAGCACACTGCACAGTTGGTAGGAAATTTTATTTTATTGTTTTATTTTTTACATTTTATTTATTTGAGAGAAAGAGGAGAGAGAGAGAGAAAGCAAGCACAAGCAGGGGGAGAGAGAGAAGCAGACTTCCCACTGAGCTGGGAGTCCAATGCAGGGCTCCATCCCAGTACCCTGAGAATTGGGGCCTGAACCGAAGGCAGACACCCAGTATGAAATATTAGATGTTTACATTAAACAAAGATTAAACAGGTCCAACTAGCCACAGATTTAATGCCAATAATGAAAGGTGGAAACATTTTAAATTAACATTTCAAATAAAGTTTCAGGTCAGAAGAAAAAGGCTAATGTACCTGGCTCTCATTAAATCATTTGTCATAGAATTTATGTTGCAAAATTTTCCATTTGGATCCTTACAGGTATAATGTTGGGGGTGTCCTGCATTTCCTAGTCACTAGTTATTTTTAAGATGTTGAGATAGAGTATAGGTATTTTGCTTATTTTTAATGCAGTCAAATGTTCAGGTGAAAAAGTTTCCTAAGGTACATTCTTAAACCACTCCTTGCGGGAATTCAAGGATTCCCAAAGACTCAACTTGCTAACCCCCCAGTGGCTTACAAAATTTTGATTTCTTGCTGATAGAACACAGTGAGTCACAAGGAACTTTTAAAACTTTAAGTTTGAAAGAATAATCAAAAATAAGAAAGAGAGGGGCGCCTGAGTAGCTCAGTCATTAAGCGTCTGCCTTCAGCTCAGGTCATGATCCCAGAATCCAGGGATCAAGCCCCACATTGGGCTCCCTGGTCGGTGGGAAGCCTGCTTCTCCCCCTCACTCCCCCTGCTTGTGTTCCCTCTCTAGCTGTGTTTCTCTCTGTCAAATACATAAAAATCTTTAAAAAAAAAAAAGAATGAGAGAGAGACAGAGTGCTTATTTATTCACAGAAGTGCAAGTACAGAGATACAAATTGGACATGTGGATGAAGCAGATGGCATCTGGAGACTATATTTATTTCCCATTACTAAACTGCCTTGAAATCAAAGAAATCACCTAAATAATCCTAGAAATATTTGGTTGGAATTACGTTAGAATTTTTGAAGATATTCAAGGATTTATGAGTATGAGCCATCTTGGAAGTGTCTGTGTCAGTCACTGATTATAAACCTCAAAGTGTGCTAGCTACCAAATAACTTACCCACTGATACGGTAAAATTTTAAGAGGATGTGCCCGAACTGAAGGCAAAATGTACTCACTTGAAGGCATCCTTAGAAGATCAGAAATGAGTGTACAAATACCAGGATCAAGCTGAATTTCAGATGATTTATAAGTGGGGAAATATCAGGCACCCATGTGGCTCAGATGGTTAGGCATCTCCCTTCAGCTCAGGTCGTGATCCGGGGGTCCTGAGATCGAGTCCCACATTGGGCTCGATGCTCCTTGGGGAGCCCGTTTCTCTCTCTCTGTCTCTCATGAATAAATAAAGAAAAAAAATCTTTGAAAAAATAAGTGGGGAAATACCTGGGTCCACCTAACTCACTCTCTGTCATAAAAACAGACTAAAAAGAAATTTGAGTACCTTCGTCAATGATATGAAGCTGAGACAGAATTGATACAAGA
Organism: Spilogale gracilis; assembly: GCA_004023965.1. Lineage (NCBI taxonomy): Eukaryota > Metazoa > Chordata > Mammalia > Carnivora > Mephitidae > Spilogale > Spilogale gracilis. Next base: position 78,768 of record PITA01006127.1, read on the forward strand.
CTTGCAGAAACCTTATTATTCTCAAGAATGGTTTTATTGTATTTCAAATTAATTCTCTTTTTATTTTAATTCCAGTATAGTTAATATACAATGTCATGTTAGTTTCAGGTCTATCAAATTAATTCCCTTTGAATAAGTAACAATTGTTCAATCTGGCTTTACACCTATTATATGTGCTTCAGTATAACTATCTTTTAAATTTTTTGGCACCCTCACAGAATGCCTTTACTAATATTACTACTACTACTACTACTACTACTACTACTACTACTACTACTACGATTACTATGACTACTACCACTATTGCTACTGCTAGTTTTAGCTAATGGCTTGCAATAGGTACTGCTCCATATATTTTCACCTACATTATCTCATTAATCCCCCAAAAAGAACTTAGAGATTGGAAAGATACCTCAGTTTTTCAAATGGTAGTATTGAGTCTTAGAGGACTTAATGGATGCTCAGTGACACAGTCAAAGACAGAGATATGAATCAATTCACATCTATTCACATGCTGCATATCGCCCTTTTAGAATGGATGGATGGATGCATGGATGGATGGCTGGATGGATGGATGAATTGATCGATCTAAAGTAGTAGTGTTTTTTGCCACGTGATGGTGTGGTGGGCAAAATAATGGCCACCAAAGTATGTCCATGTCTTAATCCCAGAAACCTGTGAAGACACTGCCTTACATAGTAAAAGGGACTTTACAGATATGATTAACGATCTTGAGATGGGGTCATCATCCTGGATTATGGGGATGGGCCCAGTGTAATCACAAAAGGCCTTACAAGAGAAAGGAGGCAGGAGAGTCTGTCAGAAAAGAAAATGTGATGAAGGACGCAAAGGTCAGAGTATGAGTGCTAAGGATAGAGGCCTAGAGGCCCGAAAAGACAAGGAAATAAATTCTCTGCTGGAGCTCCCAAAAAGGAACACAAGTCTGCCAATACCTGGATTGGCAGTGAGCCTAGTGAGAACCATTTTGAACTTTTAAACCTTCAGAACTATAGCATTATAAATTTGTGTTCCAATACCAGGGTTTATGGTAATTTGCTGGAGTGGTAATATGAAGCTAAAAGAAATAAAATGGAGTAAGTTGTGTAACAGAACAACCATCTTTTAAAAAAATCCCTCAATCTTAAATCTACAGCAAAAATATCTGGTTTATAAAATATTTATTGACATCACCAACACTATCTCCTCTCTCATGTCCATGTTCTTTCTCTTCTGTTTCTCCATGTCAGATCAACAGAATACCTTAGGTTGATTCTTCTACAGACACTACACAAATATTAAACAAAAGGATAATACAAGCTGAAATATAACATCTATAGACTAAATTTAACTTTACTGTTAGCTTTTCCTCCCCTAAAAACCCTTACCATCACACTGGTCAACCATTTTCACCCTAAACCCCCTTTGATTATCCATCTATGGGCCTCTGGACATAAGCATTCCACCACTGGCAATGCTTCTCACATCCTCTCTGCTTAAATTCTACTAAGTTTTCTAACAGGTGTTGTCAATGATGCAGAAAAAGGGGAACCCCCTACGTTGTTGGTGGGAACACAAGCTGGTGCCGCCACTCTGGAAAAGACTTTTTGAAAAAAACAACTTTTTGAAAGTTGAAAATAAAACTACCCTATGACCCAGCAATCACACTATGGGGTATCTACCCTAAAGATACAAATGTAGTGATCCGAAGGGGCGCGTGCACCCGAATGTTTGTAGCAGCAATGTACACAATAGCTAAACTATGGAAGGAACCTAGATATCCATCAGCAGATGAATGGATAAAGAAGATGTGGTATATATACACAATGGACTATTACACAGCCATCAAAAATGAAATTTTGCCATTTGCAAAGACATGGATGGAACTAGAGGGTAGTATGCTAACCTAAATAAGTTAATCAGAGAAAGACAATTATCATATGATCCCTCTGATATGAGGAACTTGAGGGGCAGGGCAGGGGCTTGTGGGGGGAAGGGAGGGAAAAATGAAACAAGATGGAACCGGGGAGGAAGATAAACTATAAGAGACTCTTAATCTCAGGAACAAATAGAGGAGGGAAGGGGAAGGATAGGGTGGCTAGGTGATGAACAGTGAGGAGGGTATGTGTTATGGTGAGTGCTGTGAATTGTGTAAGACTGATGATTCACAGGCCTGTACCCCTGAAGCAAATAATACATTATATGTTAATTAAAAATGAATAATAAAATAAATAAAAATTTTTAAAAATTCTACTAAGTTTTCAAGGATTCTTGTTGAATTTGATCCCACTTTGTTCATTCTATCTTTCCTGAACACCAGAATAGTTCTTTGTGAACTCCTATTTCTCTCAAATACAATATATTGACTGATATGCCAAGCACTTCCTGTCGATAAAAAGTCTACTCTGACATAATTTCTTATTTCAAATATTTGTCTGTTCTCTCCAGTTGGTCTACAGATTCTTTGAGGAAGGTGGGAGGTACTTATATCACACTGGGAGTGGTTCCTGCTTCTCCTGTTGTGACTCTAAACTTCATATTTCTCAACTCTCAAAATGAGGACCTGTATACAGGTCTCCATGGGTTTCTGTGAGGAATAATAGATAGTGTATGTAGAATTTCTTAGGATGAGCCCAGCAGAAATGCTCTATATTTATTAGATTTTCACCTCCTCCCTGTTTCTAACAAGTGATTACTGAATATCTGCTGACTTGTCATCATAATATCTTGATCATTCTTACTAGGGTCCATTCAGATTTTTTAGAATAACATGGCCCAAAATTATTATAAAGCCATTTCCGATCCTATTGAATTTGTTTTTAAAGGTTTCACCACAATCCTGCAGGAAAACATGTACTTAGAGAAAAATTTGAAGGCAAATTTTGAAATGTCCTTGGGAAGATTCTGAATCATGCTGTATCGGTTCTACTCTTATGTAGCAGTTCAATAGTTTTATAGCTCAGGTTTCAAAGAACAGACAGGACACACAGAGGACATCACATTTGACTCTCCAGTCTCTAGTCTGGCACATGCCACAGTGAAAGAACTTCCTGGCCTTGAAATTAATGTTATTTACTGAAGTGTCTCCAAAGAATCTCCAAAGCCACTGTATTTCTGCCCCAAATTTTCTTATGATTCCCTCCTCTTGACTCCTTACTCTCTACCTGAAGGTGCCCAAATTGGAGCATAACTATAAACATCAAATTTCAAGCAAATCTAGCAACGGCTATAGCCCTGTTTTGTCTCCAGGGCCCATCCACACTCTTCATGAGAGAAAACTGCTGCGTGAGGGACCAGGAGAGTGGTTTGAAATGATTTATCCAATTCTTTTTGTCCTCTTAGGAATGTAAATGTATCTCAAAAGCCAGAGATGATGTTTATCAATGTGTCTTAACCTTGGAATTTGCATGAATTGCCCGAATTATTACTGAAAAGTTTGTGTGCTTTTTTTTAAAAAATCAGGATGCTTTTATTAAATTGACTACTAAAAGATAATAAATGTGTGCGTTTTGGGGGCAGTATGCTTAACCCTCCGATTTTACACCATCCAGTAGAGATTAGAGATCCTGTTCTCCAGGTGGCTCATCCTCTATGCACATCTAGTTTAGATGATTAAAGGCATTAGCTTTATTTTTTTTTCTCCTTGAAATGCTCAATACAAAATGCAAATATTACGTTTCCTGAGGTCAGTATATAACCTATTTGCCCTATCACTCTCACTCGTTCTCTCAGTACTGCCAAGGATTCCAGGGACTCTTGAAAGGAATATTAATATGGACTTAATTGATTGGTAACATAATTAAACCATTAAATGCCTTACAAGAGTAAGGAACAGACAACCAAACTTCAATAATGAACTTCAAAAAGGATACAAGAAAAACGCTCTTGTGTGTCTCGTACATTCTCCTTTTAGTACAAAGAAGTGCCATAGACAAAATCACTGCCCAGAGAAAAATTGGACCATATAGTTCCATGGTGATGAGCTAGGAGTTTAAATTTTAAAACTAAATAAAATAATAACAATAAAATTAAAGAATCATGTTGATGCCAATATGTTAGCCTATCAGGTTTTTCTGACACTTCTGTAAAATACTGTTGAGAGTATCTTGGGATAGATGTTAAATCTGCTCTGAAGGCAGTTTAGGAAAAAAAAATCAAATTACTAAAAATATTCCACCCCCCATACCAAATTTAGGCACCATCACCAACTTCAATTACCCACAATAGCCACATAATTTACTGATTCACTTCCTTGATGTACATATGTTGAATGAAATCTATCTGCTCATATATTTGAAATATTCTCCACTTACCCACATAGGGCCACATTCCACACCCCCACACACAGATTTCAGTGTAGGCTCCCATAAGCCAGACTGAGGAGGTTCCTGACTAAATCAGAATTGTGGAAAATGTTAATCAATATTTTCTCAATATTTTAACTCCATATGACTTTTTTCCTTTAACTTTTGGCACCAAATGAGTTTTGTCTGCTGGCTTGCACCAACATTGCCCACAACATATTGAACACTGAGTTACAAAACACAAATGTCCAATTCTACTGCTTCTTGGTAGGTATGTGATGGTGTTACACAATAAATGCCATTATTCTGCTCAATCCTCTCTATGTTAGAAGCTGTCCAACTTCTTATATCATCATTCTGCTCCGAGCCGGGCCACAGAGCACCAGATTGAAGCCAATGTGATTGGAGAGAGAGTGAACCCTACCACTGTATGATTGGGCAGACTTTCTTAGATAAACAGGAAAGACTCAGCATTGTCTGAGATCTATGATGATTATAATAGCCGTGCACAGTAACAGCATTTATTGAGTGTTTACCAGGCCCTGTTTTAAGCACCATCTTGGCTACACTCCCTCAGAAACAGACTGAGGCAGAAGCTGCATGCAGCAGTATTCCTGGAGATTCTCTTATTATCACTCCCTGTGAGGGGGTGAGGGAAATAGGATAGGGCAGCAAGAGAATTTGGGCATAGCAGCTACAAAGCGGCCATAGCCAATGCCACAGGGAGTTTGGAGGCTGGGTGTCCTTCAGAATTGACCTGCATGGAGGCAAGAGGACCTGACAAAACTGAACAACTTTTGGTCTTGTGCTGACCCTCAGGATGGGGCACAACCTTGGTTCAGTGCAGTTCCTTTCAGGTGAGGACAAGTCCCAAAGAAGGACTCATCTGTGAGCCATTGGCAGCCAACTCCTAGCAGCTGTAAGAATGGGAGCCTCAGTCCTAAAGCGATAATCTATGTGGTAACCCACAGCAGCCCCCTTCTGTGTCTTCTATGTACTATTTCACCTAATCCTCACCACCATTCTACAAAGCAGATGAGGAAACTGAGACTCAATTACTCATAACTTAGGGAGCCGGGAACTTAGCCCAGTTCAAACCTGTAGTCAAAGTAGACTAGAAGCTAGAAGACAAAGTAGGGAAGTAACAGGTTATTTCAACTTTATAACTTCGGTAAAATGTCTAGCTTTGGGAAAGAAGTTGAAATCTATTGGTATCATAAAACTTATTTTAAAAATCACAAATCAGTACTTGGTGCTTCAGTTTCCCTGCCAACTAAAGTTCCAGCTTGAGTTAAAGTTGGGTGTGGGGGCGGCGCCTGGGTGGCTCGTTGGTTGAGCGACTGCCTTCGGCTCAGGTCATGATCCCGGAGACCCGGGATCGAGCCCCACATCGGGCTCCCTGCTCGGCGGGAAGCCTGCTTCTCCCTCTCTCACTCCCCCTGCTTGTGTTCCCTCTCTGGCTGTGTTTCTCTCTGTCAAAATAAATAAAATCTTTAAAAAAAAAAAAAGTTGGGTGTGGGTATAAAGAGGTTCAATATATAATACTTCCTACTTTAACAAAAGTTTAAATGTTTTCAAGTGACCATTTTCGTTAAAAAAAAAGTTGCAATAATGGGAGTGGTTTATAGGTTAGTTCTATATGATATTAAGGGGGGAAAAGTTAATTTTAATGTAATCTAAGGTATTCCAACTAAATAGAAAAAAATGAAAAGCTCTTCAATGCATTTTACGAAGCCAACAAGACTTTAATGCTTAACCTGATAACAACAGTTAAAAGCACAGCTCGCCATCACTTATCAATAGACAAGAAGGATTCAAAATAAAATATTAGGATATAAAGTCAGAAGACTAGCAATTTATGTCTAGGTAGGGCTTATTCTCAATGTAAGGATGTGAAAATTATAAGAGATATAAACAGAATCTATTCTATCAAAAAGTAAAATAGGAAAACCTCAAAAAATGACAATAAATACTAATCATTTGGTAAAACTCAGAGCCTTATTAATAAAAGTTGCACATAGAACAGGAATAAAAGGAAACTACTTATGGTAGACTTCTTATCAAAAACCGGGAACAAGTATACACTAAGTGATACTCACTCAAACAAGTGCTAAGATAAATTAGGAAATAACACCTGTCTCTAGGGAAACTACTCTTGTAATATATATGTGTTAATTTCCTTGGCTTGCTATAACAAAGTCCCCCAAACAACATAGACAGACTTAAAAAAAACAAAACAGGAATGTATTAGCTCACAGTTCTGGCAGCTTGAAGTCTGAAATCAAGGTGGTTGCTGGCAAACCTTGATGTTCCTTGGCTTGTGGGTGGATCACTCCAATTTCTGCCTCTGTCTTCACAACGGCCTCCTCTGTGTGTCTGTGTCCAAATGTTCCTCTTAAGGACAGAAGTCACTGGAAGACAGCCTGCCCCAAGTGCAGTATGACTTCCCATTTTTGGAGTACATCTGCAAAGACAAGTTATGAATTAACATACATTTTAGGGAACACAATTCAACCCATAACAGTCTATTAAAAGTTAAAATTCCACTCACTTTGGCCCATTTGTGGAAATCTGCCCCATAGAAATAAGAGCCCGCTCTTCTTTAATGATTAAGGAGGTTTTTATATATAATAACATTAATATTATGAAACTATATAACAAACTATATAATATATAAACATATAACACTGAAATATATATAATGTTTAATGCTTATTTTAATGTTAAAAACAAACTGAATGACATGAACTGAGGAACTGTGGTATATCCACATCATGTACTACATGCAGGAAATAAGTATTTTAAATATCTTAAATAATGAATTAGAGTTGGACCAGTCATCAAGGAAGATACTCTACAAGGTAAATGATGAGTGAGAAATCCAAGTTGCAGAAAACTTTGCAAAGTAATTTTTTTTTAAACAATGAAGCAAATTTCCTATAGCACTGTGTGTGTGTGTGTGTGTGTGTGTGTATGCACAGATATACATACATGCTAAGGTCAGTATATAAAAATAAAGGATATACATACATGCTAAGGTCAGTAGATAAAAATAAAGGATGCAAAGTTGTTAACATGGGTTACTTTCTGGGAGAATATATGGGGTAAGAAGAGAAAAGAAAAAACAGTGCACTAAAAACCCTTGTATGAATATGTATCATTGACATTCATAAAGTTGTATAGGTGTGTGTGTGTGTGTGTGTGTGTGTGTGTGTGTGTGTATAAAAATTCACCCTCCAGGGCTAAATAAATATTGAGTTAAAGAACTGCTGTACATAAAGATTCCTAAAATGAGCAGACTTGGATGACAAGCAGAGGGGGCATTCCAAATAATTACACTCCCTTATATAGTATGGAAGAGATGTGCAACATACTATAAAGGTGGATGAAAAAATGGAAAAAATAATGAACATTTATCAATAGCAAAACTTTGGGAAAATATAATTTCTCTAAAATATATACAACACTTTTTATACATGCTATGTGTGCAAAGTAATATTTTAAGAAAGTGAAATTATTTTAATTCCTATAATGAAATTTAGTAGAAAAATGCCATGGTATTCTGCAGATAGTATTTTGATTTCCAACTGCTCTTCTCCAGTGAATTAGTATAAAAAACCTCAGTTCTACAATAGTCCAGTCCATATAAGTAAGGCGTGAAGTTAAAATTGGTCACACATTTTAGGGCGCAGAGGGGCATAAGATTAATAAGACTACTTAGTTACAGTGTTTTACCAGATGAGAATAAATAAAACAAGGGATAGTGTGAACTTGAAAGAGAAAAAAAAGTCTTAAAGCAGAATAGAGAGAATCCAATGGGAGTTCTTTGAATATGTGCTTTGGTCAGTTTACCCTAACTTCCCCAAGTCTTTGGGTGGGGTATACAAGAAACTGCTTTTAAGATTTCTATAGGTTTTTTTTTTTCTCTCTCTCTACTAGACTCGAGCTTACCGAGGCACAAAGTGACTGGAGCATTTAAGGCTGAAAGTGTCTTGCACTGTCGGATGCATCTTTTTGAGAATTAGAACCTAACAGCATCTACTATGTATAATACAAACCAATACATTTTTCCCCAAAGCCACAGCACTAGTGAATACTCATGCTTCAAGCCTCTTTATTAAGCCTACAGATATAAGGATGAGGAGGACATGCAGCACCTTTTAAAGTGTTTCCAGTCCTGGAAAAGAACTGTGTGCACAAATAACCACAATTCAAAATAGAGACAGCAAACATACGGTAGAAGAGCAAATAGTAATTTGGAAGGACAAAAAAGGAAAGGTAATTCTGTCCAAACTGTGAAACAAACAGACAAACAAAAACAGCACACAAAGTGAATTCCAATAATGATTCACCTATAACTCCAAGAAAGTCCAATAATATTAAATGTTACAAAATGTGTTCCTGCTTACTCCTGCTGCACTGAACAGGGCAGTCCTGAAAAGTCACGGCTATGAAAAGTGCGGTGATCAATGGACAACAGTTTTGAGCACTCATTTTGGGCAGGGAGGTTGCATTGGGAAGCACACTTTGTGAAGCTGAGAAGCAGGTGTACATTCTTTTGTACTAAGAATAGTGCCTGCAGTTACATCAGATCATCAGCATCGTGGGAAAGGCAGCTGGTTTCTCAAGTGGGAAAGAGGCTGCATGCAGGTTAAAACTGTGAGAACCGAGTTTTAGTCCTGATGTTTTCTGTTTAAGCTTCATACGTTTGGACAAATCACTTACCTTCTGTGACTATTAACAGCAATTGAAAACTCACTGAAAATAATAATTCCGTACAACTGGATTATAAAAAGCCTCAAAAAATATGCTATATATAAAAGTGTTTTTATCTGAAGGTAAGACATCATTATTGAAGTAACTACTATGTGCAACAGGCTGATAAAGTGCTTAAACATAAATATGTTTAGAATGACAACTTCTGGGGCTAAACGGGAAGGCAGGTAATGTGTTTTTCAATCATCCATACAGTAAAGGAACAAGGAAGTAAATCAGATTTCCAGCTCTGTCACGAACTCTGAATTACCTTTCGCAGATGATAGAGCCAAATGAATCTGAAAATCTCTAACATGAAAGGGATAGAGAAATTATAGCGTGACATGAAAGGGATGGAGAAATCATCTCTAAATCCATTTCAATTCTCAACTTCAGTAATAATAAACAACTAATTCGATGACAGGTAAATATTTAATGGATGTTATATACTGTAGTTTGGCATAATGAATATTTGAATCTTAGAAGACAGTAGAATCTAAATTAGAAGACAAGTAATCATGGATTAATAATTTAAAAATAAGAGGCCATCATTTATTAAAACCTCATTGAAGGAACTTTGGTTTCAGTTCAAACATGTAAAGAGCTTAGAAGCTATAATTCCTATCCTTACAAGGAAAATTTGGACAAACTATCAACAACTTTTCTTCAACACCTCAGAGAACTGAGACTGAGGCCTAACTGCCATCCCCACACCTAAAGAGATGGGCTCCTCCAGGAATGTAATTATCTGGAGCAGAAGCCACTGGGCAGATGCCATTTAAACTGAAAGGTCCAATAAACTAGAAAATTCAATGAACTGCTGGAGGTTAGTGTGGAGTGTCATGAGAGTGAGACGCTCTTGAGAGCCAAGGGGACGTTTTCATACGTTTTCCCTATGGGAACCCACCAGGCTGTCACAGAATCAAGAATCTGGAGAAAGCTCCCTCCACCACATGGCCCCAGCTGGTGTAAAGGAAGAGGAATAGCCACTGTGAAAATCCACTGAGACCCTTCACTCTTAGGAAACAAAAGGTTTAATCTCCAAGAGATCTGATGTTGACAGCTGGCATTAGGGAAATCCCAATCAAGCTGGGGGAAGGGAGCTCCACTCTGCCATGGGCCCCTTGTGTCACTTAAAGAAAAAAACTACAAGATTAAACGTACAGGGGAGAGGATCTCAGTTACACAGACTGGGGACACTGGAGGACAAGCAATGTCCTGTGGTAGGGGCAGGACCAGAGGGCATGGGATGAAAAAGTTCTATACCTAAAGAAGGGACAAAAATATAGGCCCATAGTCCATCCCCAAACTAGAATTTAATCAGATTATTAGAGGAAGCTTCCCCTTGCCTACACTGCATCATTACCACACTAATGTTTCCAGAAACAGTAATAGTGGATTACAGCTAGGACAGTAGGGACACACACTCTCTGATGAGTAGTACAAAGAGAAGAGAGAGGACAGTGGAGGAATTTGAAATCTCTCGTACCCATAACTACAACAACAAACACCAAACACAACCCAACTCTGGCCAGATTAACATAAATCCTCATACTGAAGATCTATTTAACTCAGTATTTAACACACTAGACCACATGTCTGGATTCCAGCAAAATATTGTGAGGCATGCCAAAGGCAAAAACAAACAAAAAACAGTCTTTAGACAAAGCCATCAGCAAAACCAGATTCAGATATGGCACTAATGCTGGAATTACCAGAGGATTTAAAGTAACTATGGTTAATGTGTTAAGGCTCTCATGAAAAAGGTGGATGCAAAACCAGATGTCAGTGATAGATGGGAACTATGAGAAAGTACCAAAAGGAAATTACAGAAACAAAACCCTCACAGTAACAGACAAGAAAAATTCCTTCCAGGAAATTCCTGGAAGGAATTTTTTTGATTAGACTTTGACAAGGCTGAGGATAGAAAGAGTGATCTTGAAGAGAGGTTAATAAAAATTTCTAAACTGAAACACAAAGAGGAAAAAATGTGAAAAAAGAACAGACATCTAAGAATTATGGGACTATATGAAAGAGAGTAACATGCAAAACTGGGGGTGCCTGGGTGGCTCAGTCGGTTAGGTGTCTGCTTTTGGCTCAGGCCATGATCCTAGGGTCCTGGGATGGAGTCCTACATCAGGCTCCCTGCTCAGTGGGGAGCCTGTTTCTCCCTGTGCCTGTTGCTCCTCCTGCTTGTGCTTTCTCCCTCTAATAAATATTAATAAATATAAAACATGCAAAACTGCATATTAGAATAAGAGAGAATGGAGCAGAATCAACAGTTGAATAAAGGCTGAAAGTATTTTAAAATTACTGACAAACACCAAACTAAAGATCAAAGAGGTTCAGAGAATGCCAAAGAGGATACATACCCCCCCACACACACAGTCTCTCTCTCTCCCCTCCATTATCGTATTTAAACTGCAGAAAACTAAAGACAAAGACAAAAGTGTTAAAGCAGCCAAAGACCAATAAAATTAATAAAACTCTAGCAGCCAAAGCCAATTAAAGAAAATTAAAAAGAGCAAAGATACAAAGTACCAATATTTAATAAAAGAATGGTCATCACTACTGATCTCAGAGCATTAAAAGGATAATAAGAAGATACTAAGGATGACAAGAGAAATACTATGAACAACCCAATGTCCATAAATTCAGTAACTTAGATGAAATAGACCAATTCCCTGAAAGACACAAACAACCAAACTTCATTTAAGGAGAAAAAGATAACCTAAATAACCCATGTCTATCAAATAGTCTGAATTAGTAGCTAAAAATCTTCCAAAGAAAAATGCCAGGCCCAGATGGTTTAACTGGTGAATTCCACCAAACCTTCAAAGAAGAAGTAATTCCAAAGCTACACAATCTTTTTCAGAATGTAGTAAAGGAGGGAACACTTTGCAACTCATTTTCCAAGGCCAGCAGTAATCTAAAACCAAAGACATGCAAGAAAACAGTAATTATATCCTATGACTATAGTTTAAAAACCTTCAATAAAATAGTAGCAAATTAAGCTTAATAATGTATAAAAAGAATTGTGCACCATGGCCTGGCAGGGTCTATCCCAGTATCTAATGCTGGTTTAACCTTCATCAATCAATTTATTTGACTACATTAACAAGCTAATAAAAATATCACATGATTATATCCATATATGCAGAAAAGTATTAAATAACATGCAATACCCATTCATGACAAAATTTTCAAAATCCTAGGAGTGAAAGGGCATTTTCTTTTTAAGTATTTATTTATTTTTTTAAAATTTTATTATGTTCAATTAGCCAGCAAATAGTACATCATTAGTTTTTGATGCAGTGTTCAACAATTCATTAGTTGCATATAATACCCAGTGCTCATCACAACACGTGATTTTTCTTAACATAATAAAGGGTTGGTATGAAAAACTTAGAGTTAACATACTTAATGGTGAGAGACTAAATGCTTTTCTCTCCTAGGACAGGCACAGGGCAAGGATATCCTCCTTTACCACTCTTATTCAGCATGTTACTGGAAATAGTAACTAGTACAATAAGGCAAGAGAAATAACTAAGAGTTATACAGACTGGAGAGGAAGAAATAAAACTGCTTTTATTTTCAGATGAGTTGTCTACTGAGAAACCCCCAAACAAACTACCAAACAAAAAAAAAACAATAACAAAAATCCTCCTGGAACTAAGAGGCAAGCTTAGGAAGGGCACAGCACACAAGGTAAATATACAAAAGTCAATAGCCTCCCCAACAACAATAAACAAATGGAATTTGAAATTGAAAAAAAAACACATATGTATCATTTATAACAACAAGAAAAAAAGAGGAGCAAGATGGTGGACAAGTAGGAGACCTAAATTTCTTCTGGCCCCAGGAATTCAGCTAGTTAGTTATCAAACCATTCCAAATACTTACAAACTCAACAGGAGATCGAAGAGACGAACAGCAGCAATTCTATGAACAGAAAAGCAACCACTTTCTGGAAGGCAGGACGTGTGGAGAAATGAACCCGAGGTGACATAGGTGAAGACAGACTGTAGCGGGGAGGGGCCTGCTCCCTGCCAACAGTAGAGCAGCGGAACACAAAATCGGAACTTTTAGAAGTTGGCTCCACTGAGGGACATCGCCCCAGAGGCTAAGCAGGGGATGGAGGGGGGGTGGAGGGAGCCCTCGCTGGGACAGTGTGGTCTCAGGACCCGTGGGGTCACAGAAGGACTCGGTGTGCCTGAGTGTGGTAGAACTCCCAGGTATCGGACCAGGAAGTCCAGCTGTAGAGACAGTGGGCTCTCAGCTTGAAGTTACCTTAAACTGTGATCCAAGGTACAAATGGGCCTCTGCTTTTCAAGCAGGGACCCCATGAAGAGCAGATCTGGGGAGACCCGCTCCTTCCTGCAGGAATCTGCTGGGTTTGGAGACTCCAAACAGGCCGAGCGCCAGAGATAGAAATGCTCTGTCACAGGCTGGGTGAGCACGGAGTGCAGCTGGAGACCAGGGAGACCGGCATGATAGATGGCTTTTCTATGACGGTACACTGAGAAGTGGGGTCCAGAGCTCTCTCGGCTCCTCTAGATGGAGACTGGGAGGCTGCCATCTTCATTCTCCTCCTCAAAAGCTGAACGGAAAGCGTTCAGGGAACAAAAGCTACCAGGAGCGAACCTGAACAGATTGCTTAGCCTGGCCCCTGGCAAGGAAGGGCAGGGCAGTTCCGCCTTCGGCAAAGACATTTGAGAATCATTGCAACAGGCCCCTCCCCCAGAAGATCAGCAAGAACATCCAGCTAAGATCAAGTTCACCGATCAATGAGAAATGCAAAACTTCAAAGCTAGGGGAATACAGCGCATAGAATTCATGGCTTTTTCCCCATGATTCTTTAGTCTTTCAAAGTTAAATTAGGAAAATTTTATTTTTTTTCTTATTCTATTTTTAAAATTTTTCTTCTTTCCCATTTTAACCTATTTTAATTATTTTATGATATCAATGCCTTCTTAAAAATATTTTTGTTTTCATTGTTATAGTCTATCCCTTCATTTTATTTAACCTTATTTTTTGTATATACATAACTTTTTCTTTCTTTAACATTTTGGGATACAGTGCCTTCAAACAGACCAAATTATACCTTAAATTTAGTATCTGGCTTTGTTCTAGCCTCCAGCCTGTTTTTGTTTTTTTGGTTTTTTTTTTTTCATTTTTCAACCAACTTCTTATCAATCCCTTTTCTGAAATCTTTTTAAATTTTCATCTTTACAGTCATAGTCAATCCCTTCATCACATTTACTCTTATTTTTGTACATATATGTTTTTCTTTCTTTAAAATTTTGGGAGGCAATTTCTTCTAACAGACCAAAATACACCCAAAATCAAGTGTGTAGCTCTGTTCTATTCCAGCCTGATATATTTTTTTTTTCTTTTTCCTTTCTTTTCCCCCCAGCTTCGGGTCGCTTCTGATTTGTTTAGAGTATATTTTTCTGGGGGTAGTTGTTACCCTTTTAGCATTTTGTTCTCTCGGTCATCTATTCTTCTCTGGATAAAATGACAAGGCAGAAAAACTCACCTCAAAAAAGAAGAAGAAGAGACAGTACCGGCTTCTAGGGACCTAATCAATGCAGACATTAGTAAGATGTCAGAACTAGAGTTCAGAAAGATGACTGTAAAGATGCGAGAAGGGCTTGGAAAAAACACAGAAGATACCAGAAAATATCTTTCTAGAGATACACAACCTAACCCTACAACTCAAGGAGCTGGAGATAGAAGAGGAAAGAAAGCCTAAACCCAGCAAGAGAAGAAAAATAATAAAGATCAGAGCAGAAATCAATGAAATAGAAACCAAAAGAACAGTAGAACAAGTCAACAAAACTAGGAGCTGGTTCTTTGAAAGAATTAACAAGATTGATAAACTCCTGGCCAGACTTATCAGAGAGAGAGAGAGAGAGAGAGAGAGAGAGAGAAAGGACCCAAGTAATAAAATCATAAATGAAAGAGGAGAGATCACAACCAACATCAAAGAAATAAAAACAAATATAAGAACATATTATGAGCAACTCTATACCAGCAAATTTGACAATCTGGAAGAAATGGATGCATTCCTAGCGACACATAAACTATCAAAACAGAACCAGGAAAGAATAGAAAACCTGAACAGACCCATAACCAGTAAGGAGATTGAAGGAGTCATCAAAAATCTCCCAAAAGGGCACCTGGGTGGCTCAGTGGGTTAAAGCCTCTGCCTTCAGCTCAGGTCATGATCTCAGGGTCTGGGATCGAGGCCTACATCGGGCTCTCTGCTCGGCGGGGAGCCTGCTTCCTCCTCTCTCTCTGCCTGCCTCTCTGCCTACTTGTGATCTCTCTCCGTCAAATAAATAAATAAAATCTTTAAAAAAAAATCTCCCAACAAACAAGAGCCCAGGGCCAGATGGCTTCCCAGGACAATTCTACCAAACATTTAAAGAAGAATTAATACCTAGTCTCCTGAAACTATTCCAAAAAATGGAAATGGAAGAAAAACTTCCAAACTCATTTTATGAGGCCAGCATTACCTTGATCCCCAAACCAGACAAAGACTCCATCAAAAAGGAGAATTACAGACCAATATCCTGATGAACATGGATGCAAAAATTCTCACCAAAATACTAGCCAATAGGATCCAACAGTACATTAAAAGGATGATTCACTATGACCAAGTGGGATTTATTCCTGGACTGTAAGGTTCGTTCAGTATCCTCAAATCAATCAATGTGATATAACACATTAATAAAGAAAGAACAAGAACCATGTGATCCTCTCAATAGATCCTGAAAAGCATTTGACAAAGTACAGCATCCTTTCTTGATCAAAACTCTTCACAGTATAGGGATAGAGGGTACATACCTCAGTATCATAAAAGCCATCTATGAGGGGTGGCTGGGTGGCTCAGTCATTAAGTGTCTGCCTTCAGCTCAGGTCATGATCCTGGGGTTCCAGGATCAAGCCCCGCATGGGGCTCTCTGCTTGGCAGGAAGCTTGCTTCTCCCTCTCTCACTCTCCCTGCTTGTGTTGCCTCTCTAGCTGTGTTTCTCTCTCTCAAATAAATAAATAAAATCTTAAAAAAGAAAAAACCATCTATGAAAAACCCACAGTGAATATCATTCTCAATGGGGTAAACAGAGTTTTTTCATAAGGTCAGGAACACAGCAGGGCTGTCCACTACTACCACTGCTATTCAACATAGTCCTAGATGTCCTAGCCTCAGCAATCAGACAAAAAAAAAAAAAAAGAAAGAAAAGGGATCCAAGTCGGTAAAGAAGAAGTCAAACACTCACTCTTTGCAGTGATATGATACTTTATGTGGAAAACCCAAAAGACTCCACTCCAAAACTGCTAGAACTCCATACAGGAATTCAGTAAAGTGTCAGGATATAAAATCAGCGCACAGAAATCAGTGAAGTGTCAGGATATAAAATCAGTGCGCAGAAATCAGTTGCATTTCTATACACCAACAATAAGACAGAAGAAAGAGAAATTAAGGTGGTGATCCAATTTAAAATGGCACCCAAAACCATAAGATACGTAGGAATAAGTCTAACCAAAGAGGTAAAGAATATGTACTCATAAAACTTTAGAGTACTCATGAAAGAAATTGTGGAAGACATAAAGAAATGGAAAAACATTCCACGCTCATGGATTGGAAGAACAAATATTGCAAAAATATCTATGCTACCTAGAGCAATCTATACATTTAACACAACCCCTATCAAAATACCATTAATTTTTTTTCAAAGAAATGAAACAAATAATCCTCAAATTTATACGGAACCAGAAAAGACTCCGAATAGCTTTTTCTGTTGAAAAAGTTGGCGGCATCACAATTCCAGACTTCAAGCTCTATTTTCAAAGCTGTAATTATCAAGACGGTATGGTACTGGCACAAAAACAGACCCATAGAATGCAAGTTGGTGCAGCCGCTTTGGAAAACAGTGTGGAGATTCCTTTAAAAACTAAAAATAGAGCTACCCTATGACCCTGCAGTTGCACTTCTGGGTATTTACCCCAAAGATACAGAGGTAGTGAAAAGAAGGGCCATATGTACCCCAATGTTCATTGCAGTAATGGCCACAATTGCCAAACTGTGGAAAGAGCCAAGGTGCCCTTCAGCAGATGAATGGATAAAGAAGAAGTTGAGTATTCATCCTCTCTGATGGAGGTGTAATATTCCATTGTATTACACCTCCATCAGAGAGGATGAATACTCAACTTTTGTAGCAACATGGACCAGACTGGAAGAGATCATGTTGAGTGAAATAAGTGAAGCAGAGAAAGTCAAGTATCATATGGTTTCACTTACTTGTGGAGCATAAGGAGTAATATAGAAAACAGTAGAAAGAAAGGAAATGGGAAGTGGGGAACGAAACATAAGAGACTTTGGACTCAGAAACAAACTGAGGGTCTTGGAAGGGAGGAGGTGGGGGGATGGGAGAGCCTGGTGGTGGGTATTGAGTGCATGTTTGCATGGAGCACTGGGTGTGGGGCATAAACAATGAATCTTGGAACACTTAAAAAAATAAAGTAAAAAAATGTAAAAAAAAAACCCAATAACAACAAAAAAACATACCCATAGATCAATGGAACAGAATACAGAGCCCAGAAATGGACTCTCAACTCTATGGTCAACTCATCTTCAACGAAGCAGAAAAGAATGTCCAGTGGAAGAAAGACAGTCTCTTCAACAAATGGTGTTGGAAAAAGTGGATATCCACATGTAGAAGAATGAAACTGGACCATTTCCTTACACCACACACAAAAATACACTCAAAATGGACGAAAGACTTCAATGTGAGACAGGAATCCATCAAAATCCTTGAGGAGAACACACGCAGCAACCTCTTCAACCTCAGCCACAGCAACTTCTTTCGAGAAACATTGCCAAAGGCAGGGGAGCAAGGGCAAAAATAGCTATTGGGACTTCATCAAGATAAAAAGCTTTGGCACAGCAAAGGAAACAGTCAACAAAACCAAAAGACAACCGACAGAATGGGAGAAGATATTTGCAAATGACATATCAGATACAGGGCTAGTATCCGAAATCTATAAATAACTTATCAAACTCAACACCCAATCAAGAAATGGGCAGAAGACGCAAACAGACATTTCTGCAAAGACAACATCCAAATGGCCAAAAGACACATAAAAAAGTACTCAACATCACTGGGCATCAGGGAAATACAAATCAAAATCACAGTGAGATACCACCTCACACCAGTCAGAATGGCTAAAATTAACCACTCAGGAAACAACAGGTGTTGGTGAGGATGTGGAGAAAGGGGAACGCTCCTATATTGTTGGTGGGAATGCAAGCAGGTGCATCCATACTAGAAAACTTACTGGTGCATTTCCAGCTATACTGGAAAACAGTATGGTGATTCCTCAAAAAGTTGAAAACAGAGCTACCCTATGACCCAGCAATCGTACTACTGGGTATTTATCCTGCTATGGTGAGTGCTGTGAATTGTGTAAGACTGATGATTCACAGATCTGCACCCCTGAAATATATTATATGTATTAATATATATTATGTTAATTAAAGTATATTGTTAATTAAAAAACACCAAAAAAGAGAAGTACTTAGGTATAAAACAAAATATGTACAAGATCTATATATGGAAAACTACAAAACACTGATGAAAATAAAATATACATATAGTTTTAGTTTTGTTCACTGAGAGGGCGCAGAAGTAATTATATCTTAGTAGCAATGAACATAATCAGCATCCAGATATTGGATACTAATACCACTCTCCGATAAAAAAAAAACAAAAACACAAGGACTTCTTGAAGAAATGGCTGATTTTAGGGCAGAAGGACAGAATGTACAAAATGAGCCTTGAGCATCTTTTAGTGCCAGAGAATAAGGGAATGCTTATAAAACAAAGGTACTGTGCATGACACAGTAGCTAAGAAATAGAGATCACAAAGGCTAAAGCCAGAAAATCTTGAGCAGCAAAAGAAACAAAGTAGCTCTGGCTTGTGACCTCAAATATAAAACAAATTTCCTTAAGTCCATATGGATATAAATAAAGGATTGTAAAGATGAGTAAATGGAGGAGAATGCACAAATCTCCCATGTAGAAGAACCCCAAATAATTTCCATATAGATACACTGCCTTCAAGGAAGTGGAATGTAACTCTGTATTCCATAAGTGGGGGCTGTATATAATGACTTCCTTCCAAAGACTGCAGTATGAAGAAAGGTAAATAAGGAACCATGCAGTAGAACCACCCAACAAAAACTACCTCAGCCAGCTGATCAAGGTCAACCTCAACAGTGATAAGTCATCTTAACAGTATGTTCCCTTGATATGATGTAATGAAAACAGCTCTTGACCTTGGTGGTTTTTCTCCCCCTAACCCATAATCCCTGTGTGACCATGAGAAAAATGTCAGACAAGCTCAATCTCAGCAGCAATCTACAGAATATCTGATGAACATATTTCAGATCTGTCAAGGTCATACAAAGCAAAGAAAGTCTGAGGAACAGTCATCCATCAGAGGAGACTAAGAAGACATGATTAAATGTAAAGTAGTATCCTCAGTGTGATCCTGGAAGAGGCAAAGGACATTAAGGAAAAAAACTAATAAACTCCAAATGAAGTATGAAATGTACAAGTGTTGGATTCTTAGTTGTAACTGGCATACCACAGTCATGTAACATATTGAGGATAGGGTGTGGGGTAGGTGGGAACTGTCTGTACTGTGCTGGCAACCTTTTTCGTGAACCGAAACCTATTCTAACATAAAATGTTTAAATTTTAAAAAGAACAGGATTGGGGCATGCAGGGTAGGGAAAAACTGGAAGTTGTTTTGGGTATCCTATTTAAGCAAAAACTTGAAGGAGATGAGAGAGTTATCCACGGAAATTTCTGAGGAGGAGGGGTCAAGATAACATGCTGTATCTTTTTACTTATGCATACACTGCACTGTAATTACCTTCCAAAATTTAATTAAAATGTTTTTCCTGGTCTCTGGGGCACCTGGGTGGCTCAGTCATTAAACATCTGCCTTCAGCACAGGTCATGGTCCCAGAGTACTGGGATCGAGTTCCACATCAGGCTCCCTGCTCGGCGGGAAGCCTGCTTCTCCCTCTCTCACTCCCCCTGCTTGTGTTCCCTCTCTGGCTGTGTTTCTCTCTGTCAAATAAATAAATAAAATCTTTTAAAAAATGTTTTTTCCTGGTCTTAAAAATTAAAATTAAAATTTGTTGTGATTGGACAGAGTCAAGATGGTGGAAGGCCATGTGACCACATTTCGGGAAGTTCCCTGAAGAGAGCTGAATTCCAGCAAAAAAACCACTACAAGACGACCGTGAACACCCATGAAATCAGCCTGAAATGTGATATTTCCCACTTCTGGACTGCCACGAGAGACAAGGAACATCGGCAAAAAGGTAGAAACAAATAAGAGGGTCTGGAGGCTTGCCCCCAGAGACAGGGGAGTGGGGGAGGAAGCCCGCAGAGATGAATCACTGAAAACAAATACCCCAAAACGAAAGTGCTCTGTGAGTGAGGAATAACAGCAGATTACGGCCTGAATCTGGGCTAGACAGAAACGGGAACACAGCAGAGCCCTGGGCAAGGCAAGGAGACTTTTTAAAAAACTTTTTTTTCTTGTCCCGTCGCCCGCCCCCCGCACTCTGCGACGCTCTGCGACGCCCAGCGCCGCCCTTCCCCGCCTGCCCCGGTGCCGCCCCCGCACAGTCCCCGCCAGAGCCCCTGCAGCTGCCCCGAAAGCAGCCGGAGTGGATTCTATTTTTACGCCGCTGCCCTTCTCTCCCGTTTCTCTCCACACCATGGGCTCCCGTTTCTCTCCACACCATGGGCCGCGTGCAGACCCCCCCCAGGGAAGGCGTTTTTACAGACCTGCCAAGAACCTGAGAGGCCGCGCATCCCAGGGCGCAAAGTCCCGCGATCCAAAAGGAGTTGTGGTTTTGAGGTGCGGGAGTGAAACGACAAGCGGGGGCGGGGGCAGAAATCAATACAACCTCTGCACCAGCCCGGCTGTGACAGACTGCCAACCTGGAGGCTAGAAAGAGCCCCTATCTTTGTAGAGGCTCTCTCTGGAAGGGAGGTCTGGGCGCAGACATCTTGCCCCGACAGACTGAAACGGAACGGCACGCCCCGCCCCCAGAAAGCACACCAGAAGCTCAGGAGGACAACATTCAAATGCAAAACCCCAAATCTGGGGAAAGGCAAATTATTAAACTCCTGGCACTGACTACAAGTACCAAAAGCCCTACAACTCAATGATAGTTTTCCACCTCATTTACTTTTTTAAACTTTTTTCTATTTTTACTTTTAAAGCTTCCACTTTAAGCTTAAAAATACATTCTCACGGTTTTTCTTCTTTCAATTTTTAGCCCCATTCTTACCACAACGTGATACCCAATACAACACCCCATAACATTTTTTATTTTTTTATTTATTTTTATTTTTTTATTTTTTTATTTTTTACCCTGAAATTTTCAAACACACCCCTGTACTTTCTGCTTTTCTTGTTGCCTCTTGTTACCCTATTCGCTCCCGCCGTATTTCCCTTTCTTCTCTCCTCTTTCCTTTATTCTCTCTTTTACGTGTACATGTAGATACAAGCTTCAAGTCAATCCAACATCCCTATTCAATACTACCCCTATATACAATCGGTTCTAATCCCCCTAAATCTTTTGTAAGTGGGCTCCTCCAACAATAACAAGACAAACTCGGGAGTGTCTGAAACGCATTCCTTGCCCACAAGGAGTGTCTGCCCTCACCTTCCCACTCTAGTTTGTCAGTGTATCTGTATAATTGTCTTTGCTTTTATATTATATAAATACTGGTCTTGGGGGTCATATAGGTTGGACTTTGCTTTTTGATCTCTTCATTTACCCTTGATAACCCTTTTCTTTACCCTGTAACAGTTTTGTACCATATAAAGCCTATCACCGGGCCCCACTCTGGCAGGGGTATCTTTTCTTGCTTCCTCTCTTCTGTTTTCTTTTTTCTTTCTCCTCCCTTTTCGGTGGTGAACTCTGGTTGCTCCAAAACCTTCCAACGACCAATCCACCTAGATAGTGGCAGATATATCTACCCATACACCCCCTCAACCACTCCTCGCCACAATGACTCGGAGAAGGAACACCCAACAGAAGAAAAACCCGGAGACTGCAACCTCGGTCACAGAATTACTGGAAATGAACATAAACAATATGACAGATATGGAATTCAGGGTAGCAATAGTCCAAGCAATAGTCAATTTAGAAAAGAACATTAGTCTCAAAGTGGAAGCCATAGTAAAAGAAGTGAAAGCTGAGGTTAGAAAGGCTTTAGATGAGATGCAATCTAATTTAAATATGCTAACAGCCAGAGTAAGTGAAGCTGAAGATCGTATCAGTGATTTAGAAGACACACGGAATAGGAAGGAGGAGCAAGAGAAGTCTTGGAGCAAACAACTAAAATCCTATGAAAACAGAATAAGGGAAATGAATGATGCCATGAAACGCTCCAATATCAGAATTATTGGAATCCCTGAAGGAATTGAGAGAGAAGCCTAGAAAATATTGTTGAACAAATCATGGATGAAAATTTCCCAAATCTGTGGAATGAAACAAATGTTCACCTCCTAGAAGTAGAGAGGACACCCCCCAAGATCAATGAAGCCAGAAAAACTTCCAGACACCTAATAGTAAAATTCTTGAATCATAAAACCAAAGAATATGTCTTAAGGGCAGCTAGGGGAAAGCGATCCCTTACCTATAGAGGGAAGACCATCAGAATAACGTCAGACCTTTCCACAGAAACCTGGCAAGCTAGAAAGGGCTGGCAAGACATATTCAGGAAGTTACAAGACAAGAATATGCAACCAAGGGTAATGTATCCAGCAAGGTTGACTTTCAAAATGGAAGGAGAAATAGCGAGCTTCCAAACCCCCAAGGTCTAAAAGATTATGCAACCACCAAGCCAGCGCTACAAGAAATACTAAGAGGGGTTCTTTAGAGAAGAAACGAACCCAAGAGTGACAAAAAACAAATATACAGAGGTAACTTATAGAAACATGAACTCCATAGGCAACATGATGTCAATATAAACATATCTATCAATAATCACCCTCAATGTGAACGGCCTAAACGCTCCAATAAAAAGACACAGGGTTGCAGACTGGATAAAACCCAGGACCCATCCATATGCTGTCTACAAGAGACTCATCTTGAATCGAAAGACACTTACAGATTGAAAGTGAGGGGATGGAAGACCATCTTTCATGCCAATGGACCCCAAAAGAAAGCCGGGGCAGCGATTCTCATATCAGACAAATTGGATTTTAGTCTAAAGACTGTAGTCAAAGACACAGAAGGACACTACATCATTCTTAAAGGGTCTAGACATCAAGAAGATCTAACAATTGTAAATATTTATGCCCCTAACATGGGAGCAGCCAACTACATAAGCCAACTGTTAAACAAAATAAAGAATCATATTGATGCAAATACACTAATCGTAGGAGATCTTAACACACCACTCTCAGCAATGGACAGATTATCTAAACAGAAAATCAGCAAAGAATCAAGAGCCTTGAAGGACACATTGGACCAGCTGGATCTCATAGATATATTCAGAACATTTCACGCCAAAACAGAATACTCATTCTTCTCGAGTGCACATGGAACTTTCTCCAGAACAGACCACATACTAGGACACAAATCAGGGCTCAACCGATACCAGAATACTGAAATTCTTCCCTGCATATTCTCTGACCACAATGCCGTGAAACTGGAACTCAATCACCATAAAAAGTTCAGGAGAAAATCAAACACTTGGAAGCTAAAGACGAGCCTACTCAGGAATATGTGGATCAACCAAAAATCAAAGAAGAACTGAAACACTTCATGGAAACCAATGAGAATGAAGATACTTCGATCCAAAAACTATGGGATACAGCAAAGGCTGTCCTAAGGGGGAAATTCATAGCCATCCAAGCCTCACTCAAAAAAATTGAAAAATCCCGAATACACCAACTTTCATTACACCTTAAAGAACTGGAAAATCAACAAAAAAAAATTAAGCCAACCCCCCACACAAGGCGGGAAAAAATAAAGATTAGAGCAGAGATGAATGAATCAGAAACTAGCGATACAGTAGAACGCATCAACAAACCTAGAAGCTGGTTTGTTGAAAGAATCAATAAGATCGATAAACCACTGGCCAAACTAACCCAAAAGAAAAGGGAGAAGACCCAAATTAACAAAATCATGAATGAAAGGGGAGAGATCACGACTAACACCGAGGAAATAGAATCAATCATCAAAAATTACTATCAACAATTATATGCCAATATGTTTAACAACCTAGAAGAGATGGATACATTCCTAGAAACCTATAAGCTCCCAAGACTGAAACAGGAAGACATTGACGATCTGAATAGACCTATATCCAGTAACGAGATCGAAGCAGTGATCAAAAACCTCCCCAAAAACAAGAGTCCAGGCCCAGACGG